>CABFVX010001087.1:0-37279 GCA_902151425.1 Timema shepardi
GTGTGTGTGTGTGTGTGTAAACATTATAAGTTTTAATAAATATTCAGGGTAGACTAAAAAAAACCACAACATAGTACTAAATATTATAGATTGCTTCATCAGTGTCAAAAGTATTTAGGGAGATTTTTCTATTAGACTTTCCGGCTAACGTACCAGATTCGTGTTGAGCTAAACTACCGAGAACAGGGAAGATCGAGGTTCGAATCACGGTCTGTTGAACTGGGCTGATTATTCCACTCTCCCTCCCCACGCAAATGCGGGTACAACCTTCCCAATTCTTAGTCCATTAGAGTAAATAGTACTTAAGCGTATTATAACCTGAATGGTAAGATGGGGTGATAAATAAGAGTAATAGATTAATAGATAGCAAACTGGCCTACACTAGATGACAAAGTGGTAATCACTGCCTCGGTGGCCACATGGTCTAACGTTATACCCTCTCATTAGGCAATAAACTGCTAATGACGGGGAGATTGAGGTTAAAATCTCGGTTGGGTGTATTGAGGGAGGTAGTTTGAGCCCATACCTGCACTTGGAAGGTTTTGTTTATGATTTCACCCTTTCATAGTTAAATAAGTACAGTAACACTAATATTTTATACATCGATGATCACGGGGCTACAAGTCGTCAGGCTCGCACTAGATTAACTTTACGGGGGAATAAGTGTAGTAAAGCCCGAACCGATAATATAAAACGCAGTGGAAAACAACTGTTTATATGTAGATTCCAATTTTTATACAAAGAGACTTTTAGAAAATACAAACATTTTTCAGCCAACATTTATAATACAATACTATAGTATCGGTGATATTTTATAGATTTTAATAGTATATCAAATTAGAATGCTGTAGATCACTTGGCTTGACGTATGAATACGTGAAATTAGATCTAGTGGCTTTTCTAGTTGTTCCTATGAAAATGGGACTGTAGTTCTGTGATACAGTGCTCAGCTGCCATGTTCATCTCTAGGACTTGATTTGAATCTCGTTGGGGTGCAGGGGTAATAAATCTCGATATTGAGATATTCGATCTTATTTTCTCTCTTGCGTGCCCGTCTGGGCAATCCGCATATTTATATTAATGGAACAGGAATCTATAATAATAAAAGGAAGTGTTTGTCTGTTGGTGTGTGAGGCCCAGCCAAAACTACGGCGTGCAGAGATATGAAATTTTTAACATAGGTGTACGGGAGGTGGTCCAAATGCACCTCAAAGCAAGATTTTTAAATTTGAAATATGATATTTTTTAATACAATACCACAATGGGTCGCGGGCAACGCCATGTGGAATTGTTAGTTATGAATAATTTAAAAGGTAAGTGTGCCCTCATTTGCGTGAAGGTAGATAATGAAACCATCAATTCATCCGACCATATTTGAACCCCATCTCTGGCAAATTAAACTAGGTCCTTGGGTAGCAATTAACCGTCACAATGCATTTTATACTTGCATCGATCGTCGAATGGTCTAAGGCATCATTAGATGGCCACTGACAGAGTGATTGACGTTTGAAACAAATGCGAGTATACATTCTACCTGTTCCAGAAAAATCTGGTCGACCAGCAAAACCCCTTCAAAAATGGTGGGTGTTCAGGAAGTACGACCGTTCTAAGGATATCGAGGTTTGAATTCCGATGTGCATGCGGTCTAAATTTGTATACTTGCATTGATGGTCGCATGGTCTAAGGGGTCACTAGAAGTCGAATGACAGATTGATTGACGTTTGACGCAAATGCGTGTATACAGACTACCTGGTCTATAAAGATCTTGTCGACCAGCAAAACTTCTTTGAAAATAGTGGGGTGCTGGAAGTGCGTCCGTTCTTAAGATATCGAAGTTAAAATCCCGGTGTGCACGCCATCTAAATTTCAGGCTTATCTTATTATGGCAGGGGAGGGGGGAATCGAATCCCCGCCGTGTAAATTGTATGAATTTCTCCCTCCGGAATATTTTCTTAATTATACTGTGCTGATACTTACATACGCCCATGTTGACGGACAATACCAAACAACCGATTTTGTAGACATATGGAGTGGGTATAGCGGACCCTAACTGAGGATTATAAATAACCGTTAAGCTTCTGAGGCCCCTGATTGTGCATAATCAGAGTTGTGTCAATGCTCTCTAGTGGCGACATCACCGGGAAAAAACCAATACCACATAGGGGGCTCGATATTGTGAATACGACACTGGGAAAACCCATTACCACATAAGATGTTGCGACACATGCCTTGAAGGAGGGGTAAGTGAGGGAAGTGAAACGAGTCTCAAGGCAGGGAGGAACCAGTTCTCATACTCTTCGCTACGCTGCCGTCTGGGGAGATTCGTGCTTCGTGTTCCCTCTGATGACGAGGGAGGAACGCCCGACGCCATGAACTGCATGTTAACCAAATAAATAATTAAATTCCAACACTCCAATCCTACCCATACATAAAAAATAAATTAGCACACATAAATAATCAACATGTCCGGACCAATAACCAACATCTTTGGAACAAGAAACAACATGTCTGGAACCACCGAAAGGGGCAGGTTAGGAGGGTGGAGGTAAATCCAACAGCCAATCAGAGAGTGGGGGGCGTGGTCACGTGAGCAAATCTGGCCAATTACAGCAGAGTGGAATGAAACGTCGTGCTAGCTACTATGGCACTAGGAACTCTAAAGATCATTTTTGCACTTACAACAGTCTTGTGATGAGTACAGTGTATATAACTCATCATTATGTTAGCTCCTCCACTCCCCAGTAAACTCATCCCTTTTTGAACCAAATATATTCCTATTATTTTGTATATTCTGATTTTTACATTCCTTGAAAGAAGGAGAGAAGTCTACAGCTTACTGACCGAGTAGTAGCATTGTATTTATCGACTGTATTCATTTTTAAATTCCTAATCTTATATCGTTAATACTTGATCAAATGTTTGCTAAATATTTAAACCCTGTTGAATGGTATAGTGTTTGAAGTAATCTCTAAGTCATCGTCTATAATATATATTATCTGTTTGATCATCTACTTAAGTCTCTTCGGCGTTTACTTCTAGCCCTATTTCCTTACTTGCCTTTAATACAATCTCTACATTTCTTGCAACAGCTTTCCTACTATTGCCCTACAAAACTAAATAATCTGCTATACTCTTGCTTTGCTCTAATAGCAGGCTAGTTTAGAAAGTAAAAGTAATAGGGAAAGTGCATCTCCGTTTTACAAACCATTTTGTATTTCAAAGGTGTCTGATAAGTGACATCCAACCCATACCCTGCCACGAGGATCAGTCAAACATAGCTCAATTAGCTTTAAAGGTTTGTTTGGTATCCCAAACTACACTAAAATGCAGTTAAACCTCTTCATATACATTTATATCAGTGGTTGTCGTGAAGTGTTAAAAGGGTAAGCAGAATTAATTAAAACTGTGTTGTTCTGAATTACTCACAACCCTCAGTAGAACACTCAATGGTCGAGTATCGAGGGGAGTACATTCCCGTATGAGTCATGCAGAACATATGTATGATTTGTCAAATAGGACCCAAGTGGACAAGAACATATCACAGGTACAGTTTTAACAAGATCTGCTTCCCTTGCAACATTCCATGACATGTCACTGATATATATATGCGTGCAATGTTGGTAGCAGGGTGGGTACATCAACAAATACATATTACCACCTGTAGCATCTCGTTTTATGTGTATTCCTAAACTGGTAAAAGGTGGCACAAACTTATCTAGATCAGGCATTTTCATTTGAAGATAATGATGTTCCTGGAGTTTGTTTCGTGAAGTAATATTTGATTATAGAATTCCAACAAGAAACTCTTCGGCACCATCCATCATTGTTTCAAAGAGGTTTGTTTTACCTAATGTTTGTAGTAGATGTGGTGACAGCTTACTATGCTTAAAGCTGTAAAGCTTTGTTCCAAATTTGCTTGTCGTGTTGCAGTCATTGTTGGAATGTAAGGCTGGTAGAATTTTGATGACGCTGTTAACCAAGACTTCCATAAGTCTATGGATCAGCACTGCACTTGATGTAATATCCTTTCCTCAAAAAATTAAAAGCTTAGACAATCCTTTCTTTTTTTAATTTTAAAGAAATAATACACTCATAACACTAAGGATGTTATTACAATGCGCTCGATATTTTTATCAACTGCATTATGCACAGAGGTATCCGGCCATCAACCTCCTCCAGGTCAGATTGTAGGGATAAAATGTTTCTTTTTTGCCATTTTTTAAGAAGTATGCTTGTCTGTCCATCCTTACTAAGTGTATAAATAGCCTTACTACTGAAATAAATGCAATCTATCAGGTATTGAGTGAAGAACTGCTCCAAATGGTATTTATTACTTGAAGATACCCGAAACGCATGCACATATTTTGGAAGAGGGCTACCACACCATAAATATTCATGTTAGTTGGATGGGTATTTCTTTGTTTGTCGTCCAGCTGATATAACACTATCTTCTTTATATACATCAAAGATTATGTCAATCTTTGAAGAGTTTAGTGCAATATCATTTATTTTCCGTATGATAATTATTACAAAGTTTCCATAGACTTAGACATATGTGCTGCGCAGTTAACATAAAATCAAACCAATTTGCGGTGGTGTGAGAGGAAGGAGGAGGCATTTGAAACATAATTATTAAAGAGATTTCTCTAGTTCTTGTACCAAACTTGACTTATCAGTTTTTTTAGAAATCCGTATTTTATTAAAAAGAAATAACTAAAAATAAGCTAATAGCACATTAACTTATCAAAGGATTATCTTCTTTTTCTTGCAACATCAATTAAATGTAGAATATCAGAAGTTTCTTCTTGGGTATGGTTTTTATTCGTGTGTTGCTGAGAATTATACAGCTTCATCTTTGCGAATTTATCAAAGAACTTCTTTGACTAATTAACAAATATTTCTTGTCCGAATAACTTGAATGTTGTTTCTCACATTTCGCAACTTGTAAGCATGAAAGTCTTCTCATGTTTGTCAAAATATTTACCAGTGACAATTTTGTACAGCTTGTCTTGTACATTATTCAGATCAAACTGATTTTTTCATTCAATAATGAAATCTGTGTTGTCTTCATTGCTTTCCTCATATGAATGAGTTAAAGTAGGCTATGCAACGTGTACTCATCATCATTTTAAAAACCACACATGACTCGATAAAACTGGCTTATACATAATTCTCATATTTACTTACATATATTTTTAGAACCGCTTGCTTCTCACAAGTAAGTTTTATGATACCTCCATAATCTTTAGCCATCTTATTATAGAGCTTTTCAAAAGCTTGGTACATTCCAACACAAAATTTTCTTGTATTATGTTTATCAACAAAGCAGCCCTTCATGAATGATGTATAAATGTTGGAATGTAAATTTTTCCCGTTTATGATAATCTTCAAGATATACAAATCCCCCACCCTATCTTGAGTAATTAATTTTTCCAAATTAAAATAAATTAATGAAGTGCAACCATATGTAAGTCTCATTTCCCCTTTCTATCTGCCCGTACCATGTTTCTTAATACTGTAAATATATCAATCAAAAACATATTCCAATATGAAAATAATTTAGACTTGCCGAAACCATTATTCATAAATGCCTCAAATTCTTTGTCTAGTGTTTCCATGAGACAACGTGTTTTCTCAACCTTTTTTTCCTACCTCAAACCCATCTCCTTTAAAGGACAAATGTAGTAACTTTACTGGTACAAATATATCTGAAAGTCTCTGTAGATCTGCATTATAATAGAAAACCTTTATCAACTGTAGAAGATTGATGTCTTTTACTAATATAGTTAATCCTCTGACTCCTCGAGCATAGTGATTGCCACTCGTTGCACTTTCTATAAAATGAACCCAATTATTTCCGTTTATAATAGTGCTTCTTTTGCTCCATTATCAACCAGGAAAATACCAATACAGCTAATTAAAACTGTGTATGCATGGAATTATCAAAGTCCCAAGAATTGTTTTTTATTATTATTTATAAGCCACAGCTCTATTTTCTTGTCAAGGTGGTACACAATCCTTCATCACACTATAAGGAAACATCACCTTACTGAACTTGCAACACTGCATCTTGAAAGATTTACCACTGACTTATATACAGAGGATGTATTTGTGACAGGATGAGGTAGAATTGGGGTTTAAAAGCTCGTCTTAGGTAAGACTTTGGTAGTAACCAATGAATTGAAGTTATCAGTTATCTCAGGACAACCAAATTGAGGAATAAATGCATCGCGAAGAAAATGAGCAAGATACTAAGCACGATCTATCAAGGCAGCAATCTTTTCTGGTTCACTTGTGACCTCCTTACTATATGGGGCAAAGTCTCTTGAATTTAACCATTTAATTTGAAACATATGATAAGCTCCTGACAGCTCAACTTTTAATAAAATGTTTTTTTAATCAAATTAAAAGTAATTCAAATCAATTTTAGGCTTGATTTGTGGCAAAATGCCAATCACTATCTTGAAAAATAACCAATACTTTGTCATATGTTCCACCAAATGGTAGACCTATATCTTCTTCCTTATCAAAGTTATCAATTTATGCTCTAATACATATGTTTGGCAAAATAACGGCAGCAAGTGGAACACAATGTCCTTCTCCATGAGTCACACTGCTACATGCAAGTGCAAAGTCTTGTCATTATAAATTAGCATAACTGACACAAATTCAAAGGTGATTAAATGCCAGAATGACAAAATTCGATCGACATGTTTCATAGATTGTTATAGCAGTACTTATGAGTAAAGAAATTTTCTTCCTGCCACCATGTACATTATTGAAGGCTATATGCAGTTCCATTGACGTATTACATCCTGATATAAGATGACTAAAAAACTCATCACATAATTTTGGACGAGTATCTTGGTACGTGTTCAAAGAGATTTGCCAATCTAATTTATCACAAAAACGTATCATCTAGTTGAAAGTAATATTTTGTGTACTCCTTCCTTACAATTTCAGCAGCTGATTTTACAATATTGGTTGATTGGACTTGTCTACAATTCTGCCCTGATAATCACAAATGTGGTATCAACATTTAGGTGAACTAGATAAAATGAATGTTTTTGTTTAAATTATTGCCCTACATCCTGTGCTTGCCAAAATAAATAAATACAATTTGCATCTAAATAATGATTTTAGGTGAATTCGTTTTTAATCAATAAATGCGATAAGAGGAAATGTTTCTTTTAAAAAAAATCAGTTAATTTTATAGAGTTTTATGAACCCACTTGGGTTTACTAAGCTATTTTACTGCAACTACACTTCACTAGGACTAAACATTGTATCTGTATGGGTAAAATAATCATGCCTAGTAAAGTATAGACTTACAATTCCTTAGTAAGGTTTAGTTGTTTTGGCTATGGTTATATTTTGTATCTATATTAATTACACTAAATATTGTATTATTTACTGAGCTGTAAGAAATTGTATCTAAATTAGTAAAAATCAATAACATTTTTTTGCCTGAGCATCAACTTATGATTTATTCGAAAACTATTACACCTATTTATTAGCTGATTGCAAGTGGCTACAAAATTGAAGTAGGCCTAATGCTTTAAAAATAGACATAATTAGATATAGTATTGATAATAGTCCATGCTAATTTCTATATTAATTAATGCTAAATGAGAAGGTCAAATAATTCTTTCAGTCACAAATTAAAAAATTATATTATATTAGTTATGTGTTTCTTTACAGCACTGTTCTCTCAGTTCGTTGGGCTGTCATAAACAGAATCACTGGTGTCGTCCATCTCACCATTTCCTGTTAGATGAAGTGATTGCCAAAATTCCAGTCTGTTTTGTGGAACTACACCATATTTCCCTATGCTTAACTGCATAAGGGATCCTTCCCTGATTAAAGAGTGTGCCGAGCTAGCCTCAGTTAGCTCACACAAGGGTCTTGGTATGTAACCTTTTTCTGGGGCATATACTTCTAATCACTTTCTTTGATCCTTAATGAGCCTCCTATAATTGTTCGTGCGCGCGAATCCCCCCCTTCCTCGGGAGAGAGGTAATTCCTGACGTTCTCGTCTTCTTTCCCCCTCCACTCTCTTCGATCGCTGGTCATGCGCTCTGCTCGAAGCGAGTCCGGCGCTGTTTCTCATCCCTCCTCTCTCCTTGCAGTTAGTTCCCATCTGGGCATAGATAAAGGAGTGATAAGGGAGTGCTCAGTGACTATCCTAAGCGAGTGCTACCTTTAGGGTAGTACTATTAACACTGGGGAAAGACGCCTCACGTTAGACCTGGTATTCTGCGCTCTTTAAATGTTGGCAGTGTTCTCCTGATATACAACGGGTTGTCGCTGCCCTGTATAGTCGCCATGGCTTCGCTGGGATGGCAGCTTTGGGATCATCACAGTTAGCCCTCACCACACCTTGCCTTGATAAATTATCTACTTCTATCTACGGCTGGTACGGTACTGGTATTCTCCCGCTGGTACGGAGCTACTTCATCACTGGTGCCTTGCTGGTGTTAGCTTGCTGGAGGCGTGCTGGTACTGGGCAGCTAATCTCCTGCGGGTACAGTACTGGTATTCGCCCGCTGGTACGGAGCTACTTCATCACTGGTGCCTTGCTGGTGTTGGCTTGCTGGAGGCATGCTGGTACTAGGCTGCTAATCTTCAGCGGGTACGGTACTGGTATTCGCCCGCTGGTACGGACCTACTTCATTATTGGTGCCTTGCTGGCGCTCGCACGCTGGAAGCGTACTAATTCAACGGGGCTGCCATGCTGGTACTCTCCCAATTGTTAGCAGCTGGATCGCGGTGGGTACGTTCGCCAGGAAGTTGATGCTGTTCACGGACCCATCAGAATACGGTTGGTCAAGGTGTACAGGATTCAAGCGCGCAAGGACCCACTGCCTTTAAATCGTGCGACATAGTATAGTTAAGCGAGTTGTCTAGGTCATGAGTACTGGTAGTGGATGTGTAACGGGCTCGACTCCCGGGGAAAGTACTCTAGGTTATTTGTTAGGCGTATTGTTGTGAAGCATTGAGGCGATTGTTGCTCCATTTGAGCTTGTAGTGCTAGAATCTGTAAGGATGTGTAACGGGCTCGACTCCCGGGGGAAGTACTCTAGGTTATTTGTTAGGCGTATTGTTGTGAAGCATTGAGGCGATTGTTGCTCCAATTGAGCTTGTAGTGCTAGAATCTGTAATCATGCACTGTGTGCCAAGCCTATAGGTAACCTTATATTTTTATGCTCTCATAGGCTGGGTGAGGATAGCCAGACACCAGTTTACTATATACTCAGAGCTGGCCAGAATGTTACCACCAGTCTATACGAATAATTTAACTTGTTAGCCCAGATTGCCAGGGAGCTCATGTTTAGATATGTGTTGTTAGCATACCCCAGCCTTGGGCACGATCAGCCAGAATTTTCTTTATTAGTAAAGTGGTTCTGCATTTTTTTCTAGAGTCGGTCATTGTCTGTGTGATAAGCAAGTAGCTAGACAGTTATGCAGCCTGTGTATAATGCCATCAGAATCCTATAATCTATTATTGTCGTGTTTATAATGTGTTTACTGTCAATATTAAATAAATCTTATATCTCAATTTCTTTCTATGTTTACTTGCATTCCACCCCAATTTTCCTGTGGTTAGGGTGCACAGAAAACATAAAGTGTGCAAGTGAGAGAAGAATGGAAGAAAATAAAGGAGAAAGAATAGAGGAAGATGGAGGCAATTTGATAAACTGACTCGACCCCAGACTGGAAAGAGATGATGATGACAAAACAGAGGAAGACTATAGGTAGAATAACTGAAGAATGAAATGTGTGATACAAGAGGTATTCGTTTTCTCAGCATAAGTATAAGTGAAGGTTTCAGAGACTGAGTACACCTCAAAAGTGGCACTATAATAAATACAAGAATCCTACCTCAAGTTTCAAGTGAAACTAGTGTATCTCATTCGAGTTTGCATGTCGTCTTATGTTAAGTATAACGATGCATTTAAGGCATACTGAGTCCGACTATGAAACTGGCCGTAAGTATCTATTTAATCTAAAAAAAAAAGTATTTTTCTTGTTTAAAGAATAAGTGTTCCTTTAAAGAAACAGCTATAGGAATGAAATGAAGAAGTGAAAGAAAACGTTTGATTTGAAATTATATTGAATCTTTAATATCCTTAAGGATTATAGGGATTTGAGGGTCCTATCCCTAATTTTATTTTATTTGAATGCAATGCTTCCTGCCAATTTGTGTCCAATTGTTATATACCTTGACCTCTTCTTCTACACCTTCCTTGGCTCCTACCCCTTGCTCCTCTTTGACCAGCACAGTGCCACTGGACTCCTCCTCCTTACCAGATGATTCGGATGATGACCCCTCCTTACTCTCCTGCAAGTTCTGTTGACCCAGGCGTGCTGAAAGCTCCTCCAGTTCTTTCTTCAACTGTTAACAATACACATTAGTTAGAACACAACAATACTACCATTTTACACATATTTGACAATTAGTGATACTTTATTTAATTAGTAGAGATGGGTCACTCGAATCCTTAAATACACAGAATACTGACAAATATTCAAAATTCGAGGATTAGGTGTTTTACTGGAGTCGATGGTCGAATCTTTCACCTCATAAACAAAGCATAATATTATGAATTCAAAAATTACTTAGTTGGGCTTACTGGAAAAGCAAAACCTATTCTGTAATCATTATTTTGTAGGAGAAAAGAGATAAGCATGAATAAAATCATTATTTGTTAGGTGTAGAAAATCTAACGTGCCTATTACTCTACCCTCCCCCCTTTAAGGGAAACTTCGACTCGACCGTTGTAGTGCATAATTATTATTATTATTATTAGCACCACATCTTACTACCCGTTCAGGTTATACGCACTTACGCTAATGTGTAATGGTAGGGTGATTGTGAGATGAAATGGAGGACCTACATTTTAACGTGGAATCCGAACCACGGTGGAGGCCTGGCATTCCCCACATTCACAAGATGTCTTNAGATAAATCTGTGCCGGGACCGAGGATTGAACCCCGGACCCCCAGCACAGAAGTCCAACACCTTACCCCTAGACCACCAGGTCACCCTTAGTGCATAATTACTTCTGAAACTTTTAAGTTTCAATTCATGAACAATCTTGTAAATATTTTAATGAACACATTAAAACTCTTCAAAAACTGAAAATCAAAAGTATTATTTAAATAAACTCAAAATAAATAAAACCAATGAAGTTTTTTTTAAACAAAAATAGGAACACATTACAAACGATACAAAGTCAGCCGCTATGAAGTATACGTTTTCTCACCAGAGTAATGATTAAATAAACATGATTGTTAATTCTTACTACCCAACTGTTTTCAACTATCTACAACTATGCAAAGAGCCCCAATTTATTTCATATGATCCTTAAGTTAGATATTTTGTTGAGTTTCATGAAAAATAAATACTGTCAACAGGTAGACACCGATAAAACTGTTTATTTATGCCTATCGGCCTAAGTATTGTATATCGATTGTTTGTTTAAAATTGATTCAGGTAATCTGATCACTTAATAAGTGCTATCGAGTTTTAAGAATCAAATAACGACTTGCTAATTCATTTTTTTTTAAAGTGATTTTGATTAAGAGTTTATTATTTAAAAAAATATGTTATTGAATTGTAAAAATATTCAAACGTAGTCTTGCCTAATAAAATGGAAATGAACTTATTGCAAGGGTCGAGAATACGTTCATGTTTTAAATAGAATGTATTCTCAAAAATTGATATATCGCAAGAATCAAATATATTTATTATTTTCTATGCGAAGATAGATAATAGATATAAAAGAAAATAATAATAAAACATACTTAGGTATTCTTGAGTTCACTATTTCCAATGTATGTTTAGTTGTTAAGCATGGGCATTGTTATCAAAATTAGCAGGGGATTGTTTTGGTGGTTTTAAGCCTTTAACCATTAGGATTATTTATTTTATTTTTCTATATAAGGAAAACCTCTTTTTACTTTATGAGGTAATTGTATTTTATTTGGAAGAAGAAATTTGTGCCTCTGAGGAAGGTTTTGCATAGCGTAATTTTTATGGCGCAAATATTTCTTGTGGAGGTCGATCTCTTACAACAAGCACTATGAAAAATCATCATTTAAAGAGTTATTCATTCCTGAGAAGCATTTAATATGAAAATTAAAGCTGATCATAAGGTAACTAACTAGGCCTAATCTGTTTGTTTGTTAATTTCACATGTTTTTTCAGAAACTTAACTCATTCTATCAACACTTTTAAAAATTAATAAAAAACACTAAAATTCTGATTGATTTGATTTCTAAACAATAATATAAGTCTAGATTGTTTAATTTGGCTGGATTTTAACCAGTATTTTGTGAGAGTTGATCAAAATTGAAAGCATGATTGAAATAAATATTATTATTATTAGCACCGCGTCTTACTACCCTTAAATAAATATTAATTTATAGTTTAAGCCTATATTGTGTAATGTAGGTCTATTTGTAATTAAAATTTCTAACAATTTGCTAGGATTCGGATTCGAGAGTAAAATGTATATTCGGATTTGAAAAATAGTGAATTCGACCCACCTCTATTTATTAGTGTTACTTTATTTTATTGATGCTAAGTATTTTAATGACTTTTTGTTGGGTCAGCATTGAAAAGGGCTAAAGAATACTTATCTTCTTAATCTATGTGCAAAATAACACAATTAATTAGAGTTGGTTCTAATACACTATTTCTTGAATCCGAATCTTGAAAAAAAACCATGCACATGAGAATAAATATAATAGAATAGTAAGAAATACAAATAGTGACTAAATGTTAACATTATATCTAGGGATGGGCCCTCAAGTCCTTCAAATCCCTAAGGATATTTAAGATTCAAGGATGCAAGAAAATGTTTGATTCGAGACTCAAATCCCTAACAAAAAAAACATTGTTTTAATTTTTCAAATGAAATTTGTTTAAGAGATTTAATACTGCTTATTGGTGGCTCAGAACCAATTATAATTATAGGATGAACTTAACCAGTATTCATACAAGTAATTTAACACTTAACTGAATGTATGAATGTTATAATGAACAGATTATGAGAAAGAATGTTTATATTTAATCATTCCAATTCATATTATTATATTATATTTATAATTCCTATTGTGTTCATAATGATTCTGAGATTCGGATTCGAGATTTGGGATTTGAAGGTAAATGGGATATTCGGATTTGTAAAATAGTGGAATCAACCCAACTCTATAAAATACTATGATAACATCATAAAAACATAATAATATAGAGAGGGGTGTAAAATAGCATATTTTATTGAATAAAATAGTTAATCTCTTTTTAAAAAGATTATATAAAATATACATTTTATTTAACTAGTGTAAGAGTGCAAAAACTAAAAAATAATGTTTTACCCTTTTTAGGTTCTCTACCTTTGAAACCTATTAAATATTCTTAGGATATGAAACCTCTTAAATGTTATCTAGGATCATTACCCTTTAAACGTTTTCTATGTTTAAACGTCCTTAAAACTTAGCTCTGTTTGAAGCCCCTTTAATGTTTTCTAGAATAGATACTCTTAAATGTTTTTTAGTTTATCACCCCTGTAATCTCTACTTGATGTTTGGTTACTAACGATAGACAGGCTGATCACACATGCAAAAGGTGAGGTTATTTTTCTCAAAAAGCAATGATACAAGCTGAAAGTGATGTAATTATTTATGTAAATTCGAGTGGAATTAGTATTCGTTAAAAAATCTAAGATAAAAGTGTCGTTTTCATTCATATTGTATATTTAACTATTTATTAACATATTCAGAGAAAATTCAAATAGAATCACTCACAAAACATTTCACGCTTAGTAATATCAAACTCGATATATCAATCAATATCATTACCTTCGAGTCTTACGAATAGCAATATCGAAATAATCGTTTATTAACTTATGCGTAGACCAAATAATAACATCACCCAAACATGTAATCAGAGAAGACTAAACTATTATAAAATATGGAAAAGGGAATAAAAACTAAGAGGATATAATTTTGCCAAACATGACCGCCTGTAGCAAGGTCCATATATATTAATGTCCTGCTTGGACCTTATGTGAAATTTTAAAAGGCTGTAAACAAAGAATCGATCTATTGAAATTTAGGTATCGTAATGTCTAAAAAGTAGAAATCATGATTTTTAATGCTAGCCTCAGATAAGAAAAAAAAAGCTTAAACTTCTTGAAAACACTCATTTTTCATGTGATCCATTTTATACTTATAAAATAAGTAAAAACTGATATTATTTGTAAAAACGGCAGTTGTGGTATAGTGCTATCACCAGTGTTACCAGGCTGAAAATTATATTTTATGATGTGGTATTTGCCAAATTACAAAGAAATTGTGTTCATTTAGATAAAAATAGCTTAAATTAATGTTATTCGTGTGAAAACAGTAGAATTCATGTGAATATTTGTTTTATCACAAATGTGAAAGTTGAATGTCCCTACTCATAAATAGTTAACCTTGGCAAGCTACTTCCTCTTCCCTCATTAGTTGACCTTCACAAGCTACTTCCCCCCTCCCCCCTCATTTCCATACCCCAAAAAGATGGTAAAGTAGAATATATCTCTGTCCTTCACTTAATCTTTCAAGCCCTATTACTTACTGAACCTAACAAATAATTGTTGATAGAAAGAGCACAATGAGTCATACTTCTCAACTTGTTTCTCTCACCACAGGTCTTAAAATAACACCCACCTCCACCCCTAAGTTTTCTACAGAATAAAGAAGATGACTATCTACAATATAAATTGAGCAAGCAGTACCTGCTGGAACAATAAGGGCTTTGTTTCCCAGCTGAACCCCTGCCAGGAAAGGGA
Organism: Timema shepardi; assembly: GCA_902151425.1. Taxonomy (NCBI): domain Eukaryota; kingdom Metazoa; phylum Arthropoda; class Insecta; order Phasmatodea; family Timematidae; genus Timema; species Timema shepardi. Next base: position 14,841 of record CABFVX010001087.1, read on the forward strand.
CATCTTTCCCTGCCAGGCTCTCAGGGATGGATAAATTCCCAAACATTTCCCAACCTCAGAGTGAGTTAGGGAACCCTTCCACCCCTATCTATTACATTTACTCTTATGTTCATAATTTTTTTTTCCAAGATTCAGGTTCGAGATACAAAGGTAAATTGGAGATTCGTATTCGTAAAGTAGTGGATTCGGCCCAAATCTAATTTTTTTTCTTAAGGCATTTATTATGCATTCAGTTAAGTATTAAATTACTGGTCCAAAGCCTGATTGTTAAATTCATCCTCTAATTATAATTGGTTATGAACAACCAATAAGCAATATTAAAGTTCTAAAACAAATTCCACTTGAAAAATTGATAATAAAATTTAAAGATTTGAGTCAAATTCAAATTTTTTCAAATCCTCAAATCTCCAATACCCTTATAGATTCGAGGAAATGGAGGGACCATCCCTACAATAAAATTAATCATAATTTACATTACTATATTATATGTAATACTACGCACAATTTCAAGGTATAAGCAAAATGGGTCTTTGATTTGATGAAATTATAGTTGATAAGTATATATTATTTTTACATATTTTTTAAATGCAATAAAAGCTTGATAGTTTTGGAAATTCAAAGAAGGTTAGTGATTTACTTTCAAATCTAATTACTTTCAAATCTAATTACTTTCATTGTCATGTTAGATTTGGGTTGTACTTATGTAACAATATCAGAGCTCTACAGTTGGTCACCAGATTTTAATATGTAGAGCTTTGTTAAGTAAAGACAATCCCATTTACACTAGTAAAATAATGTTACTAAAAACCATGAAATATCTTATAGAACTAGTTACTTGATTTTCCAACTAGTATAAAACACATTTAGGTTTGAGTACCTAGGTGGATCGTTATTCCAGTGACTGTAAAAAAAAAGTCTGTGATTAAGGAAAGCACTGTAACTACAAATTACTGTACATACATCCAACCTGGCCCCTGAGAATTAACTGTCAGTCCCCTAATGGTACCTTAGGTATTTCGGTGTTTGCTTCCTTGTATTTCCTCTTATAGCGATGGACCTCTCCTTTTAGTTGCTGGTTGTGGTTCTGTAAGGATGTTATGAGATGTCTCATCTCTCTGTTGATGGGTCCAGTCTGCTCATTGGCTGCCAGGTTCTGTTCAAATTCTATACGAAGCATCTCATATTCTTTGCGCAGTTGAGCTAAGACATCTTCAAGCTGGATAACTTCTGAACGAAGCTTCTTCTGGGCCATTAACTCCTCACTCTGACACAATAAAAAATACATCAAAAATATGTTTTATGAGTCAATATCACATCTTTAATTAATATCAATTAAAGTTAGCTACTTTCATGTCACAAAAACCACCAAAGATTGTGAACATGTAATTTCAATTAATAATAATTCCAAAATATATATTCACACTTTGTATTACAACAAATTAAAAATATGTTACAAAAAATAACTTTTGAAATATCAATAATGTTATTATTCAAGTGAGGTTCCATTATTATTTTTAGAAAACTTTGGACTATTCTCCTCATCATCGTTATCATCATCGTCATCATCATTGTCGTCGTCATCATCGTCATCGTCATTATCATCATTATTATTATTATTAGCACCATGTCTTACTACCCGTTCAGGTTATACACACTTTGGACAGTTATTTATGGATTCTCTTTGTTTTAATATTGCCCACCAGGAATCAAATAGATGTTTCACCAATGATTACCTAATCACAGATTTGCGGTGTAATAATTCTAACTTTCAAGAAATTCAGTATATACCTCTTTGGTGTACATTGTACGGCATCAGCCTACCAATAAATGACTTGTGTTTAATCCCGATCAATTCATTATTTTTTTTCCAAGAACAAATTACTCCCTGTTTAACACCAAGATGATAGTAAAATAATTATGTCAAATTTATTCCTTCTATTTAATAAAACTGTTTAATTTGGAATGCCAACGTTTCTTTTGGGCAGAGGTTTTTAATTCCTGGTATCAACTTTTATTACAACTATTTTGGCTTAGCCCTACAGGCTCTTCTTTTATATTCAAAATTTGTAAATTCTTTCCAATGGTTTCACTTCGCGATTTGGAGTGGTCATTTCTTGTTTTAAATAGTTATTAGTAATTGACAATCGCTGTAGGCCTACCTATGTTTTTATCGTCTTTTAAGTAATTGTGTGTAGACATGAATGGCTAATATTAGACCTGTTTTTTCTTCACTTTCTCTCCTTCAGTACACATCCATGGTTAATTAAAGGTGGTTTTTATTTGAGTAGTAAAGTGTGTGTTTAAAAGTTGACTGACTCTACTAATTAAATTTTTAATTATCCTGAAACTTAAGAAATAGCATTAAAATACACACCTGTTTAAAATAAAAAGAGTAGGTATACCCAGTTTTATTTGCATAGAAAAAAGCATTATATATTATAAACTTATAGGTATGAATATGATTATTGAATAACATGAAGTGTTATAAACAACATAAACATGTATTATATTTTAATATGTTTTCCTAACAATTCCATAACTTCAAAAACATTAAATAGTTACTTACAATCTATTGGTTCAAATTAAGTCAATCAAAAGCTTTGTGACAAATCTAGTGCTCCGAGAAGCTTAATGATAAGAAATAATGGAAGGCACCTGTCTGTAACTTGATGAGCACATCAAATAGTATTGTAAAACGCAACACCAAGTTTAACCAACGGTTAGATTTTATGAACGGTTAAGTTACAAGGACTTTAATGTGGCATTGTAAGATTGGGCCTTAGACTCCTATAGTAATAAATCATTTAGTGACTATACTTTTAAAATTAAAGCAATTAAACATATTCTATTTTCAATAGAATGTCAACCCACTTCAGTGGCCGAATGGTTTAATGTGTTTCTCTTGCAAAAGACTGCACTGTCGATGACACAAAGATCGGGGTTGGAATCTCAAGAGGATGTAATGAGGGTGGTTTTTCCTGAATGGTTTACCACTCTCCATTCACTGAAATGTGAGTGAATTTCTTCTAGACTCAGATTTTCTCATCTCTAACACATTATCTTAATTATTGTTTAACAATGAGGAGACGCAATAGCTAGAGACACCAAAATATCGCAAAACGTGTTTTATGAAACTTTACTTAGCACATTAAAACTAATATCAAAATGTTTTTAAGGTCCATTGTAGCTTTTTTGAATGTGTTATGTCCAAACAAAATAGAACAAGATTGAATCTCCTTGCAAAATTAATTACCTATCTTTATGTATGCGAATAATGGTTAAGTATGTTGATTTTAACAAGAATCAACTATATTCAAGTTTTGACTTAGTAGCAGATGACATTGTTCTTTTCATGAAATCACCAGTAAAAATTGTACCAACTGCAACCTATTTTCTTCCTAATATGCCTTTAATAAATCCAAGTTTCCAGTCCAGAAGATCTATTTCCCTCCACCAAAGACCATTCAATGGTAAAGAAGAAGTAAAATATGTGTTAGATCTGGCTATTATGACAATCAAATTGTGAGATATATTATGTATTCACACCCAAAATCTATTTCCTGTGTTTGTCCTACATGTTCCTGTCCAAGTGTCCAATAATTGTTTAGAGAGTTTCTTTTTCTCCCTTTTGTGTTTTTTTTCCCTTTTTTTTTTTTAAGAAGTTGCATTGAGCATTTCCCACTCTGTCTTGATGAGTTCAGATATACTTAAACATAAGTCGGGAAAGTGGGCAGTAATGATCAAATTTACATTATCTTTTTGTCCAGTGGTAGCAATGTAAAATGTGAATTGAGCTTCTTTTCACTGTAAAAACCATATTGTTGTAATGATAGTGTTTTGGGCCCTCCCCATCTATCTGAAAATCATGGATGAAGTTTAATTTTTTTCTTTTAAACTAAAGAACAGTAATCGTAGTTATAATAATAGAATTCAATATAAAGAATATTACAATGTGAGGTAGAAAATATGTTTTAATTAGCACTGAGTCTGAGATCAATTGAGAATTAAGATATGAATGCTGTCTTTAATATTTATATATTTTAACTATTCATTACATCAAATGATTATTATAATTTATGACAATTACATTATTAATTTTGTTAAATATTGATTTGAATAATAATGTCAATATTAATAGCTTATTAAATATTAAAGACAGCATTCATATCTTAATTCTCAATTGATCTCAGACTCAGTGCTAATTAAAACATATTTTCTAACTCACATTGTATTATTATTTATATTGAATTCTATTATTATTATAACTATGATTAATTAATGCTCCTTACTACAAATTATAATGTTTTTCAAAAATAAAGAACAGTAAATAAATCATCCTTTTATGCTTCATCGATGAATGACTAGGCAAATTTGAGTCCTACTTTTATTATTAATCTAACATTTTGATCAACTATTATTTAGTCTAACATGTTTTAAACCCATAAAGTCTTTTCAAAAAGTAAAGTTTTTAAAGTAAGTTTTTATGATTATAATTAGAGATGAGCCACTCGAATCTTCGAATCCACCGAATTCTGACAAGTATTCATGATTCAAGGATTCAGTGTTATACTGGATTCAGTGGTCGAATCTTTCACCTCATAAAAAACCATAATTATTTTGAATTAAAAATTTAGACCTACTTTAAAAGCATAACCTAATCCATTATCATTATTTTGTCGGACAAAAGAGAGAAGCATGAATACATTTTTTTTTTAATAAGAATTGTTAGGTGTATAAAATCTAACGTGCCTAATATCCTATCTTCCTCCTCTATGGGAAATTTGGACTCGACCGTTGTACCGCATGCACACTTCTGAAACTTTCACCTCACGAACCATCTTGTAAATATTTTAATGAAAACATTAAAATTCTTCAAAAACTAAATATAAAAACTAGAATTACAAATAAGCTCGAAATAAATTTAAAAAAATTAAGACTTTTTTTTTAAACAGAAATAACACATTACTCACGATACAAAGTCAGCTACCATGACGTATACGTTTACTCGCCAGAGTGATGATTAAATAAATACGACTATAAATTCTTACTACCCTACTGGTTTTAATTATCTACAACTATGCAAAGAACCCCAATTTATTTCATACGATCCTTAAGTTAGATATTTTGTTGGGTTTCATGAAAAAATAAATACTGTCAACAGTTAGACACCGATAAAACTGTTTATTTACTTACGCCAACTGACCTACATATTGTATAGTGATTATTTGTTTGAAATTGATTCAAATAATCTGATCACTTATTAAGTGCTTATTTACTTACGCCAACTGACCTACATATTGTATATTGATTATTTGTTTGAAATTGATTCAGGTAATCTAATCACTTAGTAAGTTCTATCAAGTTTTAAGAATCAAATAATGACTTTCTAATTCATAATTTGTTTTAAATTTATATTAACTAAGAGTTTATTATTTAAAAAAATATGTTATTAAAGTAATAAAATGGGAATGAACATATTGCAAGAGTCAAAAATATGTTTGTGTTTTAAATAGAATGCATTCTCAGAAATCAATACATTGCAAGATTCTAATAAATTTCTTGTTTTCTATGCAAAGGGAAATAATAGATATAAAAGATTATAATAAAAATACATAATTAGGAATTATTGAGTTCACTATTTTCAATGCATGTTTAATTGTTAATTTGTTTGTATTTTTATTTTTTATTTCTTATTAAAATAAATTATAATCCTTCAATAATCATTCATTGATCAAAAGGTAACTAAGGCTGTATCTGAATAGACTACTTGATGCATCGTTGACCCTTGACAATCACTTGATAGTTGCATTATATGATCAAGTGCAGATCCATCCGAATAGTCACAAAGTATGGTAATGCACCACTCACACCCCCTCGAGTGCAAGGGCGACAGCAAGTTAACCTTGACAGGCCGTCGATGCGATGTTTGATTGGCAATTGTTTAATTTTTTGTCCACTAGCGATAGAGCTCGTAGAGTTGTAATGTGTTGTGTTGTGTTGGAGAGTTAAAATAATTTGTCATGTGCAGTGAAAATAAGCCACCACAAATCTTTAAGTGGCTTACGCTAATTTGAGCTCAAAGATGGCGTTTGAAATAGTTTCTAAAATCATTGGTAGGAAGCAGCACTGCAGACTCGAGGGTATGAAAAGGATATTTTGCCGTCCAAATAGTCTGTTGTACTCTTCAATCTCAAGTGCATGTTTAGTATAAAATCATCAATTCTGCATCAAGTCAATTGTACTTGACTATTTAGATACAGCTTAGGCCTAATCTGTTTGTTTATTTCACATGTTTTTTTTAGAAACTTTACTCGTTCTATTAACACTTTTAAAAATAACTATAAGACACTCAAGTTTTGAATGATTTAATTTTTAAACAATCATATGAGTCTAGATTGTTTATTTGGCTGGATTTTAATCAGTATTTTGCAAGGGGTAGTTGGGGTTGATTAGAATTGAAAGCATGTTTGAAATAAATCCTAATTCAAAGTTTAGGCCAATATTGTGTAATGTAGGTCTATTTGTAAATCATTAAAATTTCTAGCAATTTGATAGGATTTGTATTCAATATTCAAGATTCGAAAATAAAATGTAGATCCGGATTGGAGAAATATTGGATTCGACCTATCTCTAGTAATCACTAATCAGTCTTACTGCATCAGTTCAACTCTTAAGAATAACCAACTTATTGTAAAGATTTTGCCAGCAAGAATGGATCAAACAATAATCCTAATCAAAAAGAACAATTGCAGATCAAATAACATACTAAGAACTGGACCAATGGCCTACAATAAAAAACATTGTATCATCAAGGACTTTCTAAAATTACAAAGACATCAAGGTATTTGGAAAGTATCTGCCACAAATGAATCATTTACACAGAGTCTTGATCCACTAGTTTATTTATTATCAATTTTTAAAATTAATATTTACACAGAGTACAAGTTTAACTCTGTAAAATTAAACAATGAACTCCCTAACATTACCTTTTTGTTTATTTGTACTAAATCAGGGTGGCTACAAAACATATTTTACAAAATTTCCTGACTTTTCCAGGTTTTCCAGGCAACATTTTTCAATTTTCCTTGACTACTGGGATATTTTAGATACTTTTTAATTCCCTGACTTTTCCTTATTTTTAGTTAAATTCCCTGACATTTCCCTGTTTTCCCTGTCATCCAAAAATTCCCTGACTTTTTCCTGTCTGTAGCCACCATGTAAATGTATCAAATGTATTATTGGATGAGGTTTAGTCTCACCTCCATCATTTCAATGTGCCTTAGGTGAGTATTTTTGCTAGTCTGTAACTGCTGCCGGGCCTCGTCCAATTGTGTCTTGAGTTGCATGGACTCGTTATATAGCACTGAAAACTGGGACTGAAGACACTTGTATTCTGTTGTCTCCACAATCACAGACTCTGGTAGCTGACGGATCTATGTACAACATACAGTCAAGTTTATTGAACAACACAGATAATTGGGACTGAAGACATTTATACTCTTTAAAAATATGGGGAGAATAGTGTCAGGTGAGTGTGCTGGATACACAAAATAGTTGATTCTTGAAATGCTGTTGGAGCCATTTGACTTTCTCAAAATTGTATCAACTGTAGCCTATCACAGTCTTGTTGGAATTATTGTTGAAACACTGGCAAGTTTCAGGTACAACGAAATCTCATCAGCTATTAGAGAAACCTGACCATTATATTCAATATTGCTGTTGATTTATAGATACTGTTTGACCAACCTCATTCTCAAAATGTATGGGTTGGTGATGCCATGAGTCAAGACAGCACACCAAATGGTTTTTCACTACATAATGGCTACTCCAAGACATCCTCTTTGAAATGAAAACTAAGGAAATGTGTATTTGTTCACTCATTCTGCAAGAGTAACATAAGTGTCATCATAAAATCAATTATGTTTCAATATCTTTTTATTTCTGTACAGGATCCAACATGAGCCCACAGTACTTCACAGTCTCTCTTGTTCCATTCACTCGCAATTTGTTTGAAAATAGGAGATTACCTAAGATATGAAAAACCTTTTCACTGACCAATGTGAAGGGAGAGGCTCTTGATTCCCTAATTTTGTGGACAATTTCTATTCACTTAATCAATGGGACATTAATACAAATTCAGCCAACCAGGGACATAAGTACAAACACACCACCAAAAAAAAAAGCAGCAACTGTTGAATGATTCATTTTGTCCAACACTTTTAAAGTCAGCCGATATGATGTGTTTTTTTCTTTGTTAGTCCCTAATATACCAAACACAGGATTTGCCAAGTATTTTTGATATTCATTTGTACCTTTGTAACAGTACAATTTGTCAATGTATCCCTCACCAAACAACTTCAAGAATTTACCCAATTCAACCAGGCTGTTGGGGTCGGAATTAGTACTCTTGCACCAGATCTGGATCAAACATTTCTTCCGAGTGGATGGTGTGTCCAGAAAAACAAATATTTCCTGGCTGTTTTCATGAAGTCCGACCAGGGAGATCTTCCCCAGTTTATGACATTGCACATGCGTGCAAACTGAGGAGAAGTATTTGATGATTCCCCCTCTCTGTCAAAGAATTACTTACTTTTTGCACAGGCATTAGCGAGAACTATTTCTGTCAATCATGAATGGTGAGCACATCAAGCAATCTGTGCCGCATGTGCAACCCCCTCCATTTTTCCCAACTTAAATTAAATTGTTTATAAGCCTGTGATCACTTGTGCAAATCACTTTTTGATGTTTGTCTGATTGTAGGGACTAATTAACACAATATGCAAATTAAAATTCTATTTCGGCACATTTAGTTTTAGTTTGATAAAATTAATTTTTTGGCAGCTCTTCAAGTGATGTACAATTTAAATATTTTTCTTTGCATATTTATGATGTCCTGGGTTGGATGATTTAATTTAAATTTAAATTTCTTATATCTTAGTTTGGAAAGTAATTGTATTATTACATCTTTTGGTATCTGTTTTGAATCCTAAAATTCAATATTTGAATAAGCCTATCCGATATGATCTATCTTAAGGTTAGATAAATTTAGTCATGGCAGCTTTTGGTAACGTCCATGAGCAATATTATTGTATCTAATTGTTATTGGGATATGTGATCATTGATTTTCCTTAATGTACGCAACTATTTAGTCTTGGTCATCGACAATGATTTATCTGCTTCTCGGGAACAGCCATATTTTGTTTAAGTCACAGTTAGCCATAATGAAAAATTTGTATGCTTAAACACAGAATTTTGCTAGATATCGGACTTGTGTGGAGTCCTAATTATTTGTTCCACTCAGAATTAAGATTAGAATTGGCATTTATCTATCATGTTTTAGTGGGCTTGTCTGGCCAAATTATAATTTTTAGGTGAGAAGTTTACTTAGAATGTTACTAAATATTGGAATATTATCTAACTATTTTGCTACCAATATCAGTGGATCGAAGCCTCAGATTATATTTGTTTGTTGTAATTATTATTTGTCATGCCAGTGAGATTTATTCTTGTCCTGGTTATGTCACGCTATTCTATTTTCATAATTCTAAAGTACTTGCCTGAATGGTATATTTTAAATGACTTATTTTTTTATCTATGACTATTATGATGACTAAATTCTTTTTCCACGCTTAAACCGTGTTATTTATTTTTCTTTCTGGTTAACCATTGTTTACCCTTATTATATTGTTATTCTGTTAATAAACAGGCTGGCAGCACGTTTATTAATTGTTCATGTTTGTTTACTTCAACTTATGTTTTAAGATGCATTCTTCTTAAATTAACTTTGATCATTTAGGGACATGATACCCTTTTGTTATTTTCTATGGTTGTTAGGACTCAGCAGATGGGGCAAAAGTAAAGAGTATGTCACATTAAATTTCTCTAGTGAATACCTTGGTTTAACTTGTTAATATTAGTTGTACCCTATCGTGTCATTAGGGCTTGCAAACATTGTAAGTTCGATCGATTGAAGAGCGTGTGGACATTGATCTTTTCATCCAATGACACCCATATACTTTTTCTCTTGATCTGTTTAATGTTACTGTGTGTAGCTTGGATACATATATTTTCCTTGATGTTTATTAGTCTGAAATGTTTGTTTCCTGTTATTTTCCAAATAGTTGAAAAGAACTTGATGTTTTAATTCAGCCAAGAGATTGCCACCGCAAATAAAAATCTTACAAAGTTTTTCATTGAATTCTGAACATTTAGTTACAGGCCTTGATAAATCAGTATAATCAGAAATTAACACTCGTAGTTGGTTATCCTCCCTTTTTCAATTCGTATTACTTGCATGTTTTCCGGTTTGGAGATTATGAGTGACAGTGAACTTTTTGGTTGACACAACAGAAACTTTGCAGCATTTACAAAATAGCAGATGCCCATCTGTTGTGAAATCATCATAGTTACTCACAAACTGATTTAAAATAGCTCATTTTTTCTTTCAGCATCTTGAAGATGTTAACACTATTGGAACTAGTGGACAACTGTTGTTGATGGATAGTTAAATTTTCAACATTCTGCAGGTTTTCCCAGTAATGGAACAAGACCACTCAAGCCCTGGTAATCCTCTTTGCATTTCCAAGTATTCTTGTTTTTACCTAACCCTAAATAATACCCAACCGTAAACCATTGAAGAGTTGAAATTTACTTGTTATTATTATTAGCGCCACGGCTTACTACTCGTTCGGGCTATACGCACTTACGCTAATGTATAATGGTAGGGTGATTGTGAGATGAAATGGAGGACCTACAGTTTAACGTGGAATCCAAACCACGGTGGAGGCCTGGCATTCCTCACATTCACAAGAAGTCTTGTCAGAGGTGAAGGAAGGGTTTGGTAATCAGATAAATCTGTGCCATGACCGAGGATTGAACCCCGACCGCCAGCACAGAAGTCTGACACCTTACCGCTAGATCGAAATTTACTTGTTAAAGGGACAGTTTTAAGTAAACTTTAGTTCCTACACTGCCTTGAATAAAATACAAATACATGGGAAAATCAGAAAGGTAAGAAATAAAGATATTTTAAAATTAACCTGCAGTCGGCCCTTGCTCTGAAGGTAAAATATTCCAGGAACTCTTATTTTAATTACCTATTGTAAAGGTGTTGCCTCCCGAGGGGTTTATGGCTGCATATTATTTATTACTCCATTAATATTCTGAGATGTACTTTAAAAACTATTTCTGGAAATTCACAGACTGCCTAAGGATGTGAATGTGTACTTGATAGCAAAAAATTGTATAAATATGCACTTAAATAGACAAATGCTGCAAATTCTGCATATATATATATATATATATTCAGAACAATTAAAATATGCATTTATTACCAAAAATTTATAAAATATGCATTTACATATGCAAATCCATAACTATCCTAAGCGTGATGATTATAAATGCAGGGTGCAGAATATGTTCAGAGATCCAATATTTCCTCAGAACTTAATATTTTCATAAAAAAATTCCCCGAAAACCATAACACTAAAATAAAACATTGAATATTTTATAGAGGCTGAAGGGAATAAGGATTATTACCTACTACATAGTTTGGAAAATTCAAATTTAAATATACTTTTAATCATAGTTATTTTTATAATACCTACCTTATAAAAAAATTATTTGTCTTCCAGAAATGGCTACCTTCTCATTTCCTTGCGTGCATTACATATTGCTATCAATTTCTCAGTGATACCAGTAGGCTTACCGGTACCAACATTTAATTTTACATCTTGAGAGTAAGAGGCAATGGAGTGTAATTCCGAGAGGCCTTGGTTTAATTTTTGATTTTCATAGACTTTTTGTTTTTTCGAAGGCTTGCCAATACTGCAAGGTTTTTCACTAACAACCACACTAGGGGAAATACTATCGCTATTTACGACTGAGTTTTTCCTGATCATGTAATTTATGTTTTACAAAACTTGCAATACTCCCTTGATCTTTACTTCTAGGTTTTCCTCGGGGATGTTTATTAGATATGTGATATCCAAATTTATCATGTATGCCACACCATTCACAATAAGCATAGTTGAGGTCTTGTTTGCTCTTAAAAGTAGACATAATAAAAAAATATCACTAACCCATCTAATTTTTTATAAAAATGTATCTATTGTACAATGTACAAACCTTAATAGATCCACTAAAAACAACAATTGTATGGCTACACAATTATTACAGGCATGTCACAAGTTTAAATAAATTGCGCGCACATCACAATGTAACTAGGTCGCGATATAACGGGTGAATGAATTCAAATTAAAATAAAACATTGCTCACCCTTACCTACTCTTCTTCACCGCCTGCCCACAATAGCTAAAAACACTCGCGGTAGGGTAGGTGATTGATGACTCATCAGTCAATCACACCATTAATCAGGTCGAATTATTAGATTTTTCCTTTGCCCCTTATCTCAACCTCTGACTTATCTAGAATGATGACACATTATCTTAGTTCCTAGACACCACAACTCTTTGTGCTTACACCAACACTGCCTCACTATGGCAAATACTGATAGTATCGGGTGTTGCGTGTCATGGGCCTTAGTTTTTCATACAAATCAAACTACTATATCCGAACCAGAATGTACTAAAAACATCAACAAAATCGTTGGACTTTTAACTGCCTTAAATTTCCCCAGGACTGCTTTAATTTCCCCCGAACCTCATTTGCCTGTTTGGACATATTCAGCATCCCTGTATAAATGTCTCATTTATTTGCATGTAGCCGGCACTAGTTTAGTTGGGATTGGTTGTTTTTTCAGGTGCAGCTATTTATCTGGATGTTTCTTTACATAGATCTGGTAATCTTTACATGATTGTATGGATAAGTTTTTTAAATTAGAGTAGGTGTTAATTTGGGTGTTTTATTGTGTTGCCAATTAATTATTGGTTGCTTCAAATATTTACTATTTTGCAGTGTTCTTATTTGTGGCCGTGGTTGTTTCATGTGAGAGTGATTATTTTGCTAACTGTTGTTATTTTGTATAGTGTTAGTGAGTTGATTTTATGGTTGTTTGCATGCTAATGTATGTATCTAGTAACTTAGGTATTGGGTTTGAATGAAAGATTGACACACCAACACAGCTGTTTCAATGTTAAGTCACAGAGTAAACTCACGTCCATCTTAAGTTTTTCCACCTCCTTGAGAGCGTCTCTGTGTTGTTGGTGCAACTTGTCTAGCTCCTGGAGTCTGTTGTTGGACAGTTCTCTCTGCTCCTCGAGTTCCTTTTGGAGATCTTCCACCTGTAAACACAAAACCAATGACAGCAAGTTTAAAATTTTGTTGTCACAATATTTTCCTGTTCAACTTGTATGATAAAAGAGATTTTATTAAAACTTAAAAAAGCCAAGGGTAGTAAGGGTTAGTTAAATTAATACTGATAAATATTTCTTTGTTTCCCTTTTAACAACATTCATAGATTGTTTTATAAATTAGACAGGATAATTTTCTCTAAAATGATACATGAAGTATTAAACATCTTATTTCACCAATTATAATAATATGCTAATTTTATTTTACACAACTACTACATATTTAATAAAATGGATTTTGACCTAATGACTTGGAAATGTATAGTAAGACAGTATATGAACAGTGTGCAATAATGTAAAGTAAGTGATAGTGAAGGAAGCCAACCTGAAAGGAAAGTTAGCTTAGACCTGGATAGGAACTGACACACTTCTATCTTCATTTCTTCTTAAACGTTTACACTTCCCACTTCTTCACAGTTGGACCTACATGCTTCTTGAAGAATCTATAGTAATAAAAGGAAGTGTGTCTGTGTGTGTTTGTTTGTGTGTGATGCCCAGCCAAATCTACGGCGCGCAGAGATATGAAATTTTTAACATAGGTGGACAGAAGAGAATGCACCTTGAAGCCAGATTTTTAAATTTGTTATTAGCTTTTTATAACAAATTTTTGAAGGGTCAAGGGAAACGCCGTACAGGATTGCTAGTTGAAAATATAATTGAAAACTTGCAAGGTTGCCAAATTGGTGCAACAAAATGGAGGCTTGAATAGATAGATAGCTTGCTGAAAAATTAATAACTAAAATATATATAAGACTAACAAAGACTATACTTGAAATAAACCAAGGAGTAGTCTGTATTTGGTTACCCATTAATGTGCAAGTTCCCATTGCATGAGTTCAGAGTTATTGCAAGTGGCTGTAAGAAATGCTCTGAGTACTCTGGTGGTGTAGCAGGAGTCAAAAGTCTTTATTGTGGGTATTAGCATATGAAGGAACTGGTTTATCTAAATTTTTGTTGTTAGTATCAAACCAATGATTGTTTATGCATATTCTCAAAGGTCCTGTTGGGATTTCAATGAATTATGCTTCTTCATGTTCTTACTATTGAAGATCATGTTGGGTGGGTGGATCTTGCAGGGGTTGCAGCGTTGTTTCATGTAAAACTTTTGTTGTGTTTATTGAGGTGAAAGTGTTGTTGGGGTTAGGAAATTTTGGGTGTACTAGAAGGTTGTGAAAGGTGGTTGTTTGAAAGATATTCTTGGGGGAGAGCTGAGGATTTGTGTTTGAGTGGAAGAAATTAGAAAGTTGTAGCCATTCTGAGGGATAGTATTGATTCTTTGCAGTCCCGAATGCTATTTGATGGTGAAATAGATGTCATCGAAATGTGTCTGTGATTTGTCGAGTCATTTGAGATTTTGGAGATTCTGGAGATTTGAGTATGAATAAGAGTTGAGAGTACCCATTTTCCTAAAAAGTTGAAGAAAGTTTATTGCAATAATGAGTGAGGTAAGTAGTGTCTGAACATATATTCTGTTCACGGAAGGTTTTTACGTGGATGACAGTTCGAAAATCATATGTTTAGGTTTTGGGTTGCCAACACTTGTAAAAGATCACAGTTTTGTTATAAATGTAAAGATCTTTAATTACCTGTTATATATTACATTTAAAATAACGTAAACTTAAGTTTTCTCATATTCTTTCATTTTTTAAAATAATTTCTTTTTATCCAACTCCAAACAATATTTTAAACATTATTATTATTTATTTATTATTTATTTATTATTATTATTTACTTACTTACTACCCGTTCGGATTATACACACTTACGCTATTGTGTAATGATAGGGTGATTGTGAAATGAAATGGAGGACCTATAGTTTAACGTGGAATCCGATCCACAGTGGCGGCCTGGCATTCCTCACATTCACAAGTTGTGATTAATATAGACATAATATAAAAGTCAGATTAATAGAAGTCTTAAAATACTGTGGTGCTCATTAACTGGCATTAAGAGAGACACGCGCCCAACTATTGTACAAGTAATGCCATCCCTTGGTAAGTTTATTTCAAAACCTGTATCCTTTTATATTATATGTTTGTAAAATTGTTTAGTGATTTTTAAAAATTAGGAAGACTTAAATCAATTTAATTAAATATGTTAACGTGTGGTGAAAAAATAATCATTACAGGTAAATTTTAATCTGGCCCCACCCAAAAGAAAGCTCACACTCCTCCAATGCTTACTATACTATATATTTAAGAATTTATAAACACAGCAATTTCTTTTTAGTGCCTAAAAATAAAAGGCAATTGTTTCATAAACTCAAATAAACTATCAATTGAAAAATGACTTGGTTCTTCGGTAACCTTTTTCTGCGAGACACCGCTGGTGACAACAGGCTTGACTGTACCCTTGTCCTCTCCATGGATCTGCTCAAAAGTCTTCAGCTTTTCATATGCCTCAGCCAAATGATTCTCCAGTTTGTCATTACGGGATTGAACCTTAAGTAGTTCATATTGCATATCATCGATCTGGTTCCTCAATTCGGCCGCTTCTGTTTCCTTACCTGTAAGTTTGTCTTGGCACTCTGCCATCTAGAAAAGAAAAACCCAAATATGAACCTGTTCATACATGTTGGCAATCAGGTTCACATGCAATTTATTTAGTAACATCCCAAGGCAGGGTTGTCACTAATTTCTTGCTACCAAATTTGTGTTTTTTATGTTTTCCAGAAATAATTCCCATTTTTACAGGAAGCTTAGATTTAAGAAAAGGGTAATAAAATTTCATTTTTAATAAAACTGGCTAAATTGTGATGCAACCTATGTTTAAAATTACACGGTTTAAGATTGATGGGTAAATACATATTCTGTTGCTTCACAACCCTTGTTAAATTTATAAGAAATGTTTGAATCAGCATACTTAATTCTTCAGTTCAATTTTCCATCCATCCAACGGCCTAATATGTTAAGCTTTCAATTAAATGTCCCAAATCAGCAAATATTCCAATATTTATACTAAATTTTGCCAAATTCCCAGTTTTTTCTAAACATACACAAAAAACCTAGTTTTTTACCAGTTTCCATATGCATGGTAGCCCTGCAAGATACACAAAAGTATTGGATTAAACTGCTCTACTTACGTAGAAAATTATATTATCATAAAGCTACTAGACTGCCTAGTGTTGAGAGAGAGGGATCCTGAACCCTAGGGAAAATGTCGGGAATTCATCCAATCTCGAGTCAGTTGGGTATCAAAGACCCTTTCCAAGCATGGGTTTGGGAAGAAAATAAACCCCGCTTATTGTGCCAGCAGGTACTACTGGCTCAATTTTTATTGGAGACAGTCATCTTCTTTGTTCTGTAGCAAGCTTGGAGGTAGAAGGGGGTATTTTACTGCCTTTGGTGAGACAAACAAGTTTGGAAGCTCTGTCTATCATTAGTTATTTGTTATGTTCAGCAAGGAGAGAGATTGAAAGATTTAAAGAAATACAGAGATATATTATACTCTACCATCTTAGCATCAGCCTGTTTGTTGTTAGCAACCAAACAAGGTGTAGAAATTACAGGGTTGTTAAATAATCTTTGAAGGCTCCATTCAAGAAGACACTAAAGGAACTTTAAATAGAGAAAAGTTTCAAGGGGTTTCAAACATAGAGAATAATTTAAGAGTAACAAACCTAGGGAACATTTAAGGGTTTTAAAACCTAGATAATCTTTAAGAGGTTTTAGACCTAAAGGATTAAAAGAGTTTCAAACTTAAGAGAGCATTTAAGGGGTGTCATATCTAAATAATATATAAGGGGTTTAAAATCTATATAATCTTTAAAGGGTTTTAGACCTAAAACATTTAAAGGGTTTTAGACCTAAAACATTTAAAGTGTTTCAAACCTAGAGAACATTTAAGGGGTTTCAAATCTAGATAACCTTCAAGTGGTTTTAGAACTAAAATATATTTAAGGTGTTTCAAACCTAAATAGTCTTTAAGAGGTGTTAAAATAGAGAAGATTTAAGAGGTTTCAAACCTAGAGGACCTTTAAGGGTATACAATTGGTTTTTTTTTTGTTTTTTTGCACTCTTCCAATAGTTAAATATGAAACACCATTTTGAAAAGAGATTAACTAATAAAAATAGTGTATTAAAAATAACTATTTGATTTTTATTATTCAATATTTGTTCAAAATGTTGTGATTTTTTTCAATAAAAATGCTATTCGCACACCCCTATCTATATTTTTTTATGATACATAATTTGTATTATATTTAATAATGTCAAAGATTTTACAAGAATTACCATATTATTTTATTTTTTAATAATTTTAATATATAATTATTCTAAAGCATCATTTTTATAATTTCCCCTTACCGTCCCTATCCTGATATTTCTACTCATTTCCAGTCCTGATGTAAAAATGTCATTCCCATCCATCCCTACCACTTATAAAAGTATTAAGATATGTATTAAACCAATATTAAGATATTTAGCCAGCTATAAATATGAAATAAGTTTTTGTATACTCCATTTACATTGAAAGATAGCAAGCTTACCTTGCATGTTTCCACTATGGGGTACCATTTAAGATAGAGCCATAGTGTATTATGTCAATGAGAGGCTGTTACCTTTCAGTGCCAATAGAATGTACATGTAAGAGCCAACTAGAGCTTACTCTCATTTATTTTGGCGATTAAGTATATTATTGAGATTTTTATAATATAGATCTAAAATAATTGTAGTTATTAGAAAGTTTAGAACAAGAGTAAACCTGGTCAGCCACTGTAATAGATTTAATAAGCCAGTACCACAAATTGAGTGAGAAGGTGACTAGTGTGCCCACTTAAAAAAGGTAGTAAGGGTTAACACTTGGATTTTGGAAAATTGTCAGTTGGCATTAAGTATTAAAGCAACTGAAAACAAAAATGTGTATTCAATGATTTTGATTTAAATTTCAGTTTCAGCCATGTTGACCACATTAAAAAAAAAGAAGACAAAAATCTATTTTTCGGTGATTTTCTCAAATATTATTAGGTTGACTGTCACAAACCTTAATTTCCTTAAGGCTGACTAATTCAAAGATTCAGAGAGAGTTAAGGGGGTCACCGCAAGTTTTGAATAATTAGGTTAAAAAAAATGTTGGAAGATCATTTGTATTCTTGACTAATAAGCTTTTGTTCTAAAATAAATATTGTTGGGGACCTTCCTCAACATTATTGTAGTTATAATAACCACAACATGTGTATTTGAGTTTATTGAGGTTTCCCTAATAAACATTTTAAATATTTAATATACACGGTACAGTAGCCCTATGGCTTCTTTGGTGCTTACTGACAGCTCACAGGTGATAGTTTTAAAAAGTTACCAGACCAAATTACGTATCCCTACGCCGAACCATATGATCTGCAAAAAAGATGTGTTTAGCATCTGTCACTTCTAAAAGTCAAAATTTAGGTAAGTCATCTGTGAGCTGTCAGTCAGTACCAAAGAAGCCATGGGGCTACTGTAGTATTGTTTATATTGTAATGAAAATATAAGAGCAGTATAAATAGCTTCTCAACAACTAAATAAAATGCTCAAATAATCCATGTTTCACTTGACTAACCATAAGAGGTAAAATACGAGTTATTCATAATATACAACTATTTTAAGTTTAAACAAGCCATTAACATTCTCATTCATGTTTATGTAAAAAACGTCAATTTAAGGTATTATTAAAAATCTACCTTCAAAGATATTGTATGATATTTCTCATGCAATGTGGTATTGAGTGCTTGGAGATTTCTATTTTCTGCCTGGACTTCAATATTGGTTTGCCGAATAGTTTCATCCAAATTTGGAGCTTCATCTAGAATAACAAATATTTACAAATAAAACAAGTTAGTAAATATTTAATAATCACAGGCGGAACAAATGATAATCAGACCAAAAAAGTTTCACAGGTACAACAAAATACCAATCTTTAACCAAAGTGTGCGATTAGTTTAGTATTTTTGTTGAAGTGCTCACAGGCACAACAAAGTGGCAGTATTTATTGGAAGTTTATTCAGAATTGTCACAAATTAACAGATGTTAATTGAAGCAAACTAATAGTTACAAGTGATAAAAATTGAAGAGTCTTAAAATGAAGTATGTTCTGAGATACAACAAAATGACTGTCTTTAATATTAGTGCATGCTCAAAATTATATAAAAAAAAGTCTTTAAATAAAAGTCGGTCACAGCAATTTTATGCTATCCAAAAAACATATTATCCAAACAACCAATCAGTTCTTATGATATTGAATAAAATGGAACTGTTCAAAAAGAGAATTGGGATTAAAAGTAAAATAGTAATTTTTAAATGATCAGTTTTATAAGTGTAAGTATTAAGTGTTCCAAAGTAGTATTGCATTATTAATAAGACTATATTATAGTAGAGTAGGTGATTATAAAGTTGTAATGAACGTGATTATTGGTCAAACTTGTTGAGTCGTTTCAATCATGTAGCAATGGCATGAGAAGCTCAAGTCTATAACTCGTTACTATAGATAAGCGACTTAAGGCAGGTTGTTAAAGTTACTGGCATAGATTTAAGGAGTTTACAAGTAATAATTAGAAAATCTGACAAGTGCAGTTTTACCAAAAAAGAATTATTTTAATCAATGTCTAATTCTGTGTCTAATGCATGAGTTTTATACAAAAGAAAACACTATGTAAAATATATACCTTAACTGTTAAACATTACTAATTACTAAAATGTAAAAAAATGAATTTAAAATGAATTATTAAAAAATATAGTGGAAAAGTGGGGTAAAAATCAAGTTTTTTTATGAGTGTCAAGAAATAACAAAAGCATTTCTTACGTAATTGATGTTTGGAAGCAGAGGATGAACATACATGCATGATAGGTATCAACCCTAAGGCTTATTATTCTCATAATTCAAAGGTTAAAGCTTGAATGATGTTTATGAAGGTGGCAGTTCCGGTTTTATTCAACTATGATCAATGTTAGTGAATGTTTCATTATAAATGATTGAAAGAAAAATTTACTATATATGTGCATCCTCCCAGTGTGCAATAAAAACATGGTTGTCACGAAACACAATTGCGGCATATGAAGAAATCTTGAATGCACAACCATTCAACAACATAGTCAAATCATAGTTAATGCAATAATACAATCTTAGTGAAACAAAGGTTAAAAGGTTGAACTATCTGATATCAAACCAATGAGAGACAACTTCTTCATGAAGAAGAGTTTGTATTTATTGTAATAATAATGTATATTGTATAATGATGAACAAAGTGATAATTTTTGTTGTAGTGGCATGTATAGATAGTTTATCTTTACAACCGTTTTAGTGTGATGCGATTAATTATATTATGCTGACTATACAAACACTATCATTTGTCTATATATATTGATAACTTTTAGGTGCATATTTTATTATATTAAGTGTATATTTAGAATTTTTAATGTATTCATTCAAGCATATTTATGTAGCTTTTTGTACATAAAATTCCTCATTTTTGTCAAAAAAGTTTTTAATATCTATAGCTCATATTTTTCAGTGAAATATGAACCATTTCAGGTATATAAAAGGTATAATTTATTACCATCAACTGCAGTGGAGAAGCGCAACTCATAAAGAACAAGGACTTTTTTCTGCTGAATCTTAATAACACAGATTATCTCATTCAAACCGTAGGTGATTTGAATTTGGCAAGATTTAATGTATCCTTTGCAAAAAGTGATGTATATGTTTTGATTACAAACACACCATTATGTAAAAGTATTTTCCAGATATTTAATTGGAAATTATATAGATTTACTTATACTGCCACAATACCATTCTAATGCTGATGTAATAAATCAGTAATTGAAGGTTTGGCATACAATCATTACTTGAAAATAATTAAGAAATTTGTGTTAAATGTCTTAAAGTTTATTATTTAGAGCTATAAAAGTCAAGGCTTCAGATGGTAAGCCAGCTGTTTTGTGCATTAATCAAATCCTAACGCCAAAGAAGTGCCTTGTAACAGTTGTTGCCTCAGCAGTGTGGGTTCAGAAGTTCAAAGCCTCCTTTATGAGGTTTTATTTATAAAGGGTTAACCTAAAGGTATAAAATGGTGAGGACTTTCTTTTGAAATGAGAGTAAAAGATTAGGAACATCAAGTTGATGGATACTCATAGCCTGCATAGGTAGGAAAAAGACGCGATAATAGAAAAAAAATTGATGGAGCCAAGTCTATGCCTGCAGTGACCAATTAAAAATCAAGACTTATTAAAGTTTAAACATACATTTTTACTGGAGAAGTGGATGTGTGACCTTTCATACATGCAAGAAAAAGTTAGATTTGCACATTAACCTAAATAAAGTGCATTCTTGACAGCTTAGATGCTACTACATAGACCTCTTTATATTTATGGGGTAATATGTTTTACCAATTTATTCCCTTATTTCATGAATAATTGTTCTTCTTGGAAAGAATTGTTCATCTAATTCTAGAAAAACACCAAACTTCGTATATAAATTATTTTTAACATGGTAGTTTTGTTTAGTATTTTGATACTGGTTATTATTAATAGCATAATTTAAGGTCTAAGTATGAGGAATATAAATTTAAAGAAGTTGCACCTAAATTAACTTTGGGATATAATAGGAAGACCATAGTGATAAATCCACATGCGAAAATCAGCCAACACACCCAGCCATGATTTGCATCCTTACCTCCCATCAATAGTGATCAAGTGCCATATGAGTCCAACACCACTGGTGCTACTTGTAGTGTGTTTAATAGATATTCATATGCTACATGGGGAGAGCAGTGAGAGTTGCAGACATTTAGAAATCCCGCTTTATTTAAGAAGTGGTTGGATATTTTTAAATGTCGTTTTCAACAAAATGTTGGTGAAAGTTATCAACAGGTCTCTAACCAGTTTAAAAAATTAAATTTTAGTTCAAGATTTTTTTAAAGAAATTCTATGAAACTTTATGCAAAAAGTTGTACTTCTGAGATTTAAGTAATAGGGTTGACACCTAGATCTTGCGTTCCTCTAACCAATAAAGTCATATTTTGATGTGGCCCCAGCAGTAAATTTTAAGAAAATGGGGGATTGTTTTATTGGTTCTATAATTAAGCTCTTACTATTATTTTTCGCCTTGAAGTAAGTAGCTACCTCGACCCTCACCTTGGAAGGAAGAGGCGGGGGGGGG
>CABFVX010001087.1:37467-124547 GCA_902151425.1 Timema shepardi
GGGGGGGGGGGGGAAGGAAATAAATAATCTTTGCCCCCATCTTTTATGAGCATACACTCTTTTAAGTTTATTGTTGTTTTCACAAATGTATGGTGAAGCTGACAAACAGTAGTTGCTGAACTTGTATTTATTTGTGGCATTTGTATTGATATTGGTTTAATTAACTCTAAAATATGTAAAAAGTCATGGATAAAGGTAATTTTTATTTAAAGTAATATATGTAGAGTATCCTTTTAAGATTCATCCATGAAGAAATGTGCGCTTCTCAGAAATAATGTGAAAAGGATTACACCTTTAAAATATATTTTTATACCATCTTTCCTGTTAAAAGAACTGCGCTATTTCCTGTTAAAAGGAACAACTCTGCAGTATTTGTCAAAAGACGCCACTTCTCTATACCAATAAGAAGCTAGCCTTCACAACACCTGTCGCCAGGACTCTTTCTATTAGTTGGTTTTCACACTGTTGACGAGGGGAGAAAAAGGCAAGGAGTATGTCATATATAAACCGTTGTGCGTATGTTTAAGGCATCTCCGGGATCAAAACATCTGCACCGAGATCTCCCGCCCACACACTGGCAGTCACAGTCTAACACAGTATAAAATAACTTACATTAATATCACAAGTGTGCAGTGATATAAAACATTTAATTGGAATATGTATAAGTAATTAACAGGTGTCATTTAAATAAATTACCTGTGAATAAACAGCCATCAACAGTTCTCTTTCTTACAATTATCAATTATACCGTTCTAATTAGTGCTCGACCACGGAGCTATAGACAGCTGGTTAAACGGTATCTTTTTCGTACAGTGATGATAGGCGCTCGATCACGGAGCTTATAGACAACCTAAACATCATCACAGCATTATTATATCAGGGACTTAATCCGTAGTGTTTCAATCGATGCCCAAAAAGGGGTGATTTATTTCATAGTGTTACAATTGCTGCCCAATCACGATGCGGATCCTCGAATCCCCGAGACAAGAAAGAGACTCCACCAATTGAAAGACACACGGCAAACTACAAGGCACACCGACGACGAACATCCATCCGAGAACCGAGATGAAACAGATGTTCCACGCACGGTACACTACAAGGCACATCGACGACTTACATCCATCCAAGAACCGAGGTGAAACAGACGTTCCACACACGGCACACCAACGACGAACATCGTACTGAGGCGGAACAAGCTGATCGAAGACATCAAA
Organism: Timema shepardi; assembly: GCA_902151425.1. Taxonomy (NCBI): domain Eukaryota; kingdom Metazoa; phylum Arthropoda; class Insecta; order Phasmatodea; family Timematidae; genus Timema; species Timema shepardi. Next base: position 38,682 of record CABFVX010001087.1, read on the forward strand.
TTAGTCAGATAAGCCTTAGATAAATTTATATTATTTTTTATAATCATTAATTTTAGTAAATTTTGGAAGGGAAAATGTCAGATTCAAATGATAATAGTGACGCTAGTAACTGCTCTGATGAGGTATAATATGAAAATAAACCTAGACATCAGTAAGATCTAGAAAAATCAGATGAGGAGAAAAGAGAAAGTGAGCAGGACAGAGAAAATGAGCAGGACAAAGAAAGTGAGCAGGACAGAGAAAATGAGCAGGACAAAGAAAGTGAGCAGGACAATGAAGAGTCATTTGCAGAGGGAGATAGTAAAGATAAGGCAGAAAAAGATACACAAAGAAATGTTATAGTGGATGAGGAAGGGCGAGAAAAGAATAGGGGAAAAAAAATAGAGCAGCCCATAGGAGATTTAAATCAACTTATGAATATGTTACAAGAAAGTAATCAGAAAATGTTACATGAAATTAATCAGGAAATAAAAAAAGTAGCCAGGAAACTAAACAGGAAATAATAGATATAAGTAGACAAGAAATTAATCAAATAATATATGCAAATACCCGAGCAATTAATCAGAAAATTGATGCAAATCAAACTAAACTTGAACAAATCAATAAAGAACTAAGTGCTAAAATATAATTAAATAAGGAGGTTTGTGAGCAGAGATTTGGTTATTTAGAGCAAAAAATTGACCAATTAGAGACGATTCATCAAAACTTAGCAGTGCAGTTAAATAAGGTAGATAGAAAAGTACTATAAGGAGAATATGTGAAGAAGTCTTTGGTTGAAAAGCAAGAAAATTTAAGGAAGGTAAAATTCAAATTAATAGAACAGATTTCGGCTAATAGAAATAAAATAAAAACAATAGAACAAGAATCAATTAAAGGTTGAAGGAAGTAGAAATTAAAGTTGGGAGTCTAGACCTGCAGGTAGAACACACAAAAACTAATGTTAAGGTAGTCCAAAACAAGCTTGAAAAAGAAATAAATGAGGTAAAATCAGTATTTGGTTCTCAGCAAGACACGAATAAAATTTTAATTAAAGAACAGATAGATGGGATCGTTAATAAGGCAGTAGAGACATTAGATAAAAAATTTACCAATTTTGTGGTTGAAACACAAATTAATCTTGGAGAAGTTGGTAATTTACACGATACTACCAACCTATTTGCTAAAGGATTAAGAGAAACGTCATTAGCACTTATTGCAAAATTTAAAGGAAAGAGAGGAAATATTTCAGCAGTACAGTACATAAACAAAGTCGAAAGAGTATTTAAAGGAGAAAAAATAAATGAAAAAGTCAAAATAGAGATATTTTTATCATGTCTGGAAAATGAGGCAAAATCTCGGGCAGATAGTATAGAGAGTAAATGGGAGACATACGAACAGGCCAGGGAAATATTTTTGGACAAATATTGGTCTCAAAACATGCAGAATGATTTTCTACAATTAATTTTTAGTGAGAAATATAACGACAAGGATGGTACTATGAGTGAATATTTCAATAAATTTGTAAAACAGGCGAAAAATTTATGATACCCAGTAGTTGAGGATAGATTGATAGATCTTCTAATGAATCATTTTCCAACTGCAGTACAAGATGTTCTAATTAGCATAAATAAACAAAACATCAAAGAAGTAGAGAGAGTATTAATGGCATTTGACGATAGATATCAAAGAAACAAAGAAATCAATGAGCAATCAAACAGGTATAATATTGATAGGCATAGGCAATCATAAAACCCTCAAATCAGAGAAATTAATAATAGGCAAAATAAATATCAAAATAGTTATCAAATACCAGGGCAGAATAGAAGATATCCACATCCTAGTATAGAGTATCGACAGGATAGGAATCAAGGCCCATCGAGGCAAATAAATTCGAGTGATAGACAAATTAATAGAAATAACAATGCAGGTCACCCCATATTAACAACCACTCAAATACATCAACCTCCAAATTTTAATTTTGTACCATCATTGTCATGGCCATCAAATTTAAATGAGTACGACTCACAAAAAATATTCGATCCAGGGGGCAGTTAAAGAAACATTTAAATGTAAAAATCAGAAGTTTAACTAAAGACTTAAATTTTAAATAAGTAAAATAAGGGTAGCTATAATTATTAAGTCGTAGTAAGAAATGTTGAAAGTAAACATTCAACACGCAAATTCAGCGAAATATAACTAATAATTCTTTTCTATGAAAGGGAAGGCTCTGCAAAGTATAACTGCATATTTTTTGAAGAAAGGTAAGAAAGTGTCACACCTAAGTCACACCTAAATAGAAATTCTAAAGAAGCCATTAACAACCAACTACGAAGAGTGATACTAATCTTTTTTTTTTTGTAAAAGGTAAAAGGGTTTTATGAGGGTGACTATTTTTGTATGAGAAAACAACAACAGTTACAAAAAGCCTTTACTCAAAAATAAAACGACATTCAGGAAAGACATATACAAAAGACACTGAAATAAAAATATACTTGAACAAGAGTCAAACCTGATACAGCAAATATAAAATCTTTAAATATAGATTTTTTTTTATCAATTTAGATTAATCTATCTGGACTTAACGTAATCTCAGGAAGTTATATAGATCAAAATAGGAGAAAAGATAAGTAGGGGCCATGATCTCTCGGGAAGCATGCAAAAAAGGTTAAGATCAAATAAAAAAAAGTAGGGTGAGGGGAGGGGTTGCTTACAATTTTGTCAACTAGTTAAGTTTTATGTGAGTAAATTCAAAAGATAATTTTAAGTTTAAAAGAATTTAAATAGTTTCAGTTTAAGAGAAATTTAGGATGTTTTATTAATTAATAGACGATCTTGGAAATCAGAATAAATATATTATTTCATCAATGACGCATTTTGTAAATGAGAATTAAGATATGAATCTTAATATTTGTGTGGGGGGTTATTTTAATTTAATCAATTACATTTCAATGAATTCAATGATTGATTAAAATATTAAAGGAGTCACAGAGTAAGCTAATGAACTAAAGGATAAGATTTAAGATATCTAAAGAAATTAATTTAGATAGGCACTTGAGTACAGAATCATGATTTAATAAGATGTTTAAACAAAAGATCAAAATAGTTCAAACGACTGTCTGGCTGGGATTTACCAAAAGGGTCGAATGATCTAAGGTGTCACTCTAATAATAGAATTGGTTGCCAATGATATGGAGGTTAGGGTTAGAATCCCGGCCTGGTGTAGAGAGGGGATTTTATCCTGAATGGTTGATTTCCACTCACTCTCCACATTCATGCTGGTACAATTCCTTTAAAATTAAACTTTTCTTTTCCCTAACACATTAGCGTATTAACTAGTGAATATGCAAATAATCCATAACAGGTAGTTTGATGGTTGTGGAAAATTAACTTAAAACATTAAATATTTAGATACAACACTAAAAAATAAAGTTATAAATACTTAGGTGACCTGGTGGTCTAGGGGTAAGGTGTCAGACTTCTGTGCTGGCGGCCGGGGTTCAATCCTCGGTCCCGGCACAGATTTATCTGATTACCAAACCCTTCCTTCACCTCTGACAATACATCTTGTGAATGTGGGGAATGACAGGCCTCCACCGTGGTTCGGATCCCACGTTAAACTGTAGGTCCTCCAATTCATCTCACATTCACCTTACCATTACACATTAGCGTAAGTGCGTATAACCCGAACGGGTAGTAAGACGCGGTGATGATAATAATAATAATATAAATACTTAATTATTTTATGTACAAGAATGTGAATCACAAGAGAAGCATTATTAACAACTTGAAATAGTAATGTTCTTATTTCTTTTAAACAGCTGGATCACTGTCTAAATTTGGAAGTAGATTGATTGTTTATCAAGCCAGTGGGCTGATGTGAAATATAAACAAAAAGAGTGGCAAAGCGGTTGCTTTTACTGGTGAATGAATCATCCCGGCCTTGATTGACAAGTCTTTCGTCCTTCCTCTTTCACTAATCTGTTACAAACTCAGAGGAAGAAAGAGAAGTAAAGAGAAGAGGTGAAATATTGTTTTTACTCCCAAAAGGCGACAAGGTCTTTCTACCTGCCAATGTAGCACCCTTAATGTTAGAGCTTATAAATACAGCTGTTTGGTGCCGATTTTTTTTCTTTGTTATATCTTATAAGAAAATTCAATCTTGGTTAACCCCATTCTTAGAGAACACATTAAATTATTAGATAATAAGTCTCGAAGATGCATTATAAATATATGTTTCAATTTATTAATCTTGTTTTTTCAAAGTTTGGTCCTAGACATTTAATGTATATGTATAAAAATTAGGCCTGTGTGGGATACTAAGCTTCAGCTTTTCATATTAAAATATATATTTTTTTTCAAGAGAAGCTTAGTTATATAATATTGTTTGTTAGTTTTGCTGCTCTATAGTTGCAAAAACATTAACTTCTTTAATAAACTTCAGTGGTAGCACAATTAACATTAACATAATAAAATTAACATACCTTGAGTTGATTTAGCTGTTATATTATATTGATAACAAATTTTAGTTGCTCACTTGGTAAAAGTTTTATTTTGTTAAAAATTAGAAAATCCTTTAAATAAATATATTTTAACACACATTCAATACGATAAGTCAATTATTTTAAATTACTGAACATTTCTAATATAAATATTACAATAGGTAATATTTAAAAAAAAAAAATTAAACTCGAAATTAAAATTCATCAATATGTTACTCACCTTGGTGGTCATATGGTCAGTCAGTCTAGTACACAAGACATGTTGGACTAAATCGCTGGGGTGACTTCTTCTCTGGCCTATTTCTAACCTTTATTTGCCACTATGTTTTGTAACAATTATGTGAAATAATAGGAAATTTAAATATTCCATTTGAAATGTAAGAGCTTAAAAAGGTAACCCTGTAAGTTACTGGTTACTGACAGGTTCAGTTTCATAGTCAGACTTGGTCTGCCTCAAGTGCATTGCTACATTAAATAAATACAAGACAACACCTACCTAAACTAGAATGGAATAGGCCAGTTATCCATATGAAGCATGCCCATTACATTCTTTTTCAGGTAGATGTCGTCCTGCATTTATTATATCACCACTCTTGAGGCGTACTGAGTCTGATTATGAAATTGGACCTTAGTTTACTGTAAGTCTTGTGGATGCATGAGTGACACTGTCACTATAACTTACCAAATACCCACTGAACTTAATGATACTCTTTCACAAGATCTTAATCGCATTATTAGTTTAATAATTATATAATAAATTTACAATAATTAAAACAGGTATCAGATAGCATGCGGGGTTAAATGACATGCTCATCTAATTTGGTGTTTTGGTGATGGGGAGGTATGGATTTTAATCCAGATTTGGGCCAAGAAAAGTTATATTTTTTATGAGAATTTTCCCCTCTCAACGCATGCAAATGTGGATACATTTCCTTTAAATTATACTTTCTTTATTAGTATATCGTTATAAGGAAAACTTTTTTTGCTTTATGAGGTAATTGTATTATATTTGGAAGAAGGTAGAGGAAAGGTGGATAGAAACAGTGTGCCAAGCTAATGGATATTAGCTCGCACAATTATGTGACCTTCTCACTGTTCGAGATATCTGCTACATATCATGAATTGCTATGGAGTTTGGACTCCCATTGACCTAGATATCAATGTGTGTGTGTTCCTGGATCACCGCTAATAAGCGTCATCTAATTCAAATGCAGTCATTAACTGCCTCAAGAAAATGTAATGTTGGCGCTACATATGCTTCGTAACAACTGTTAATAAGACTAACTAGTTAATTAGCGTTAGATTTGTTATGTAACTATTCTCTCTTTATTAACTTCACCACTCCCTTGCCAGGAGTGGCTGTTAGTTTTTGATGACCTAATTGGGTCTGTTGGCCTTCGTAATGTTCTCCTGTATTCTAATGTATTGGTTTTCTCAATTTGACTATATGTAGCATGGCATGTCCATGCATGGCTTTTGTAGCTCAAAGGCTATCTTATATTTGATGCTCAGTAGACGGCCTACTTATGTGTAGCGCGCTTGTTATTGTGAACACTTAGGTCCACCTTTATGTTAAGTTTTGATTGTGAGCATGGATACTCTCATCCAAGGCTGTAAGAGTGATGCCCTAATTGGGGCTGATTATCTCCAGTCTAGAGGGACAAGGTAGGCTCCTTCCCATAGTGACTTTGACGTTAACTCTGTATATGTCGCCATAAAAAGGGGACTTAATTAGACATTTAATGACAGAGTTCCATGCCTATTTATGAGTCTAAGTAAGCATAAACAGAATGAGTTAATGATCAAATGTATTAGAGTACCGACTATATATCTCTTAAGCTGTGAGTGTGGGCTAGCTGTTAGGGAGTTCGATGCAGATGAGTGATAGTCATAGTACACTTGTAAATTATTGGATACCTAGATGCTGACCTCGCACAGAAATTAATCCAAGTCTATAACTGTTATCTCATTGGCCTGTGCTTACTTGACTCTCTATACCAGATATGTTTTCAGTCTGTTATGTATTTTCTATTCACTTATTAACTTTCAATACTCTCCTTCCAAATATATTTAAAAGCTAGTACGACATAAATCTAATGAACAAATCATATGTATCTTAGTGTACTATGCTTGAGTGACTTTTTAATAAAACCCTGTTATTAATGTATTTCTACTTTCATGTGCTTGCTACCTTCTCTAGTCCTTTAGGGTGGCAATATGGCTCTTACAGTAAATCGATCTTTACCATCCCATGCCCCGAGAAAGGTTTGATTTTATCAGAACTAATCAGGAGGTAGTGCAAAATGTGCAGTGCAACTTCCTAACAGAGGAAATTAAAAAACACATAAGTGAGAAATTGGAACTTTATAAAGAATGATAGGATGCATAGATAGGAACTTGTGAAAGGAATAACATAAAGTACAAACACAGAAAATAGAGAATGGATGCAAAAATATATAATAATATAGCTCTTTTCGGTGAGAGTTCACATCCAATATTTAATTCTATCATCCATATTGGCTTGAAATTGATTTTTTATTATTAGAGTGTCAAGATCCATCTATATTTAAATGGTGTTTTTGAAGCCTAGCATTAAGGATCACCATCTGTTGTGTCAATTATAAACTATATATATATATATATATGTATGTGTGTATATAGATATATATGTATGTATATAGATATATATATGTATATAGATATAGATATTTAGATACATAATTATAGTCCTCAAAGGTACATCATTTATCGCTTATTGTCTAAAGTTGAAATAATAGACTGCACTAAGGTTTTCTAAAGGATGTTTCTAGTAAAAAGTTTGGCCTATTTTCAAATTAATAAAGTATGTCTCATTTTTAGTAATGTTCAATAGCATGTATCTGTCCCTATACATGTTCCCATTCACTGTTTGTACCATTCCATAGTATGCATTATTCTGCTGATAATAAGACAAAACACTAAACAAAGTCCTCTTTCCCTCTAAAGTAAAGTAACATAATGTGAAATAAAATAAATAAAATAAAGCAAGACAAGGCAGGCATACACTGATCACAAGACGGGAGAAGAGTCCAATAACCTCCGTCCAGCTCCCCTTTGAGTGCAAGTGTTATCTTCTCATTACGCTGCATCAGTCGATCAAACGCCTGAATGACCTTAGCCACAGCCCTCTTAGAAACCTGTACTCTATTCGCAAGTTTCTCATCCAGTTCTTCTTTGTCCCAGGTAGACAATTGCATTAGGAACGAGGTGGTGGCTTCATTCTCATCTAGAAGTACACAGATATAGAACAAGAGATGTATAAGGCGGTGCGCTTGAATCTCCCTAATGGATAGAGACAAAGAACATGATATGTTTAGAAAGTGCATTTGAATCTCACTAGGAGACACCCTGCATAGAACAAGAGATTCTAATTAATTTAAATTAGTTGAAAAATGACACCTGAACAAGGAAATACAGCCCGGGATCTTTGGCTTAGTGCACCAATGCTCTACCACTGAGCTATTCAGGATTTGTCTATCCTGTGCTCAGGGTCATTCTTCCCTCACAACTTAAGCCTGAGTCTGTCATGGTTATGTGGAAATCATCAGCTACATATGAGCAAACAATAGTATCACAAGCTATCAGATATCACAGCCATCTACCAACTTGAGAGGACTGTTATGCTGCCAAGTATACAATACAAGATTGTAATTAAAGCGAATTTCAATTAATATCAACAGACAGGTTGCAAATCAATATAATCATGGGAATGTCCATAAATAGATCTTGTCTAGGAAAAAATATATATTACATAACACAAATTGTGGTTAATTAGATCAAAATTATTTAGTGTAAAGAATAATTTTATCATGTTTAAAATAATCATTTGAAGTCAACAGAGAACATTAAATGAAGGATGTAGTCATTATGTAGGCTAGTGAGGAAATAATAACATCCCCCTCTTAGACCAAGGTAATACAGTTTTGTAAAAAAGTTCATATCAATCAATTTTTACGATGTTCACATTATACTTTCTAGTTTATTATATCATTATTTAACATTTTCCTTCATTTAGACCAACTCACTTCTATTCTCAGACTCATCTGCAGTCTCTGCATCAAAGCGCTGTAACAATACTCTTATGTCCTCATTAAGTTGGTTCCAGTAGCGATTCACAACATTAAGAACCGCATCGTCCTGTGTTTGGCGTTTCTCTAACTGCTCTATTCTTTGCCTCAACTCCGACTCAGAGCGGTGGCGTTGTTCTAAACGCTGAAACAAAGAAATTAATGTTATCGTTATGTCTCCAAAAACAGAAGTAAAATATCTAATTATAAGGAATTTTAGGTCTGGGTATGGTGCATTATGCTTTCTTTCCAAATTATCAGGATAGGACTGATAGGATTGTCGACACGATTGGGTGTGTTTGCGTTTGCATTGTTTACATGTGTGTGTATGTGAATATGCATGTGTAAGTGAATTTAAAATTGTAAATAAACAGTTCTAACATAATTAAATAATCTATCATTTAAAAATATATTTTAGCTTATCTAAGCCTACCAGAACAAAAATAATATTTTCCTAAATATTTGGTTACAAGCGGAAACCCTAAAAAGTGCATCAAATATTGTTTTAAATAACAGAGAAATTTAATGTTTACAATTATCCTAATAAATTGTATGTATTTTTGGAATAATTCACTATAAAGGTCATGTTTAAAGACCAATAATTAATATTAGGTGACTTGTTAATTTATTAAATGTAAATATTTCATATAATTAACTTATAGTAAAACTAAACTTTTAAGCTTGAATAATTTTTGCATGAGTGTTTGGAATTGGAGAAGAATTTTAATATGGTTTGGATTATATCCGAATGAGTCATTTCATATGACTCAAGTTTCGGCTAGTTAAAGTTTCAAAAAGTAAATTAATTTAGAAAAATAATTATTGTAGCAATTATGTAACTTGTCATAACAATTTAGCGAAATCGGGAGGAAAAAATAAATTAAAAAATAGGCCTTTTTTATATAGTTTCATGACAAGTTACAATTAAATGAATACAACCTTTCTTGGTAAAATAATTTCCTCAAAACATTTTTCTTATATTATGTCAGTTCAGACATTGATAATTTTAGATAATACGAAGCTTATTTTAGAGTAATGAAATATAAAAACACACACTTAACCCCCCTGGTGGGTGTCGTGGAACCAATTGAGACCCCAGGCACATTTTTTGGCCTGCTAACCTTTAATGTATTTTAAGAAATTCTGAGAAAAACAATGACCTTTGTTTATTTTCCATCTATCTTAAAATTATTAATTTTCAAATAAAAATTTCATAAAAACAAAAGTGAATTTACACATTATTCCACTCAATACCATTTGGCCTAAAACTAAACCCAGATCAAATAAAACTTTTTGAATATAATGAATATAAATCAATCTTTTTTTAAATTCATATACCAAGTTAAACATGTGTAGATTTATAAATAAATTTCAAGTTACAAAGTTTATCAAAAGATAGCAGTAAGTAGGTCGTGAATTTATTACAAAAGAATGTTATTTTAAAAAAGTTTTGGTTATAAAGGCGAGGAGAATGTTGTCTGTAGAAGAAATTACAAAGATTAAAAAAAACATTGTTTGTTGTGTTCAAAGTTATGTAAAAGTTCATGATTGAGTGAAGAAGCTTCAGCTGATGAAGGAAAGGTATATTTTGTTGATGAAGACTTTGATCAAAGCTCTGAAGGTAACTATAATCTTAATGATTCATCAAAATCTGTAGTAACTCAACAAAATACTTTCAAGTTGGTAAATTTAAGAAACCATTTACTTATCTCTTGCCATGTACAATTGTTTTCCATCAAGTCCAAAATTTCAATTCAGTCACAAATTTTAGCTAGAAAAACAATTTTTTTAACTGTTATTTTGTATTGTTTAAATGTAATTTTATAATTATTTCCATAACCACACTTATGGAACAACAGCGAGGTTAGAAAAAATAAACAATGTTTCATTTTTATGGAACATGATTGGACTTAAAAGCACTTTATGTTTTAAAATAAGAAAATAAATAGTATAAATCTAATTTACATATATACCTTTTCATAAATTTGCAGATCAAAGAACGAAGAAAACTTATAGTACCTACTCAAATCCATAAAGAGATGTATGGATACTACCAACTTGTGGAGTGTAGGAGATGGCCGTCCAACTTTCAACAAGTCCAAGGCCAGAAACCGATCCACACAAGTATTACAGTGTATACGGTTTGATAAAGCTGAATCACAACAAAATCAAAGACTTGATAAACTGTCACCAATACTTAATGTATTCAAAACGTGGGCACACGCATTAAAAGATGCTTACATTCCAAATGAGAACGTAACTGTGAATGAGTAGTTTGTTACCTTCAGGGGAAGATGCCCATTCTGTCAATTTATTCAATCAAAACATGAAAAGTATGGGATAAAGCTCTAGGCAACAAGTGACTGAAAAATCATATTTATTATTTTTATACACATTCAAGTATACACAGGGAAGGATACAAATGCTCCTAGAGAGGTGAATCAGGGCATAAAAAAATGGTAGTGGCTAGGGTGAAGGGCTTGGAGAAAAGTGGAAGTAATATTGCTGCTGACAACTTCTTCACAAGTCTTAGTTCTAGCAAAAGAGTCTAAAAATGAACAACTTACATTATTGAGAACAATAAGAAAAAATAATAATTTGATTTACCACTGGAGTTTATAAATGTCAAAGGTTCATCTCTGTTTGGATTTCGTAATTCAGCAACAAATGTATCACACTGTCAAAAAAAAAGGGTAAAGTGGTGACTGTTTAGTATCACATATTAATCAGTTGAGATTGAAGATAAAGAGAGAGCTAAATCTGCTATAATATTTGACTATAATGCAACAAAGTCAGGAGTTGACACTATGGATAAGTTGGTTTGAACGTACACAACAAAACGATTGACAAGGTCACCAATGTTATTCTACTACATGTTAAATGTAGTTACCCTAAATGATTTCATTAATTGGATGCATCTGAATTCTAAATCGGGTTGCAACACACGTTAAAAGAGAAGGATGTTTCTCATGGAAATGGGTAAATTAATTAAAAAACTAACAGTGACATGCTTCTATTTCTTAAACAACCCCAACAGCTCAAAAAAAGTGATAAGGACAATGTTCATTATGTGATTATCAGATAGGAAGCACTGTGATAAGTGTGGTAAATGTATAGTTTATTTTTTGCAAAAAGCATTTATTTATTGTATTTAATGATTGTGAAAATAGCTTAAGTATAAAATCCTATTTCTAAGTATTCTAAAAGCAAGAGATTATATGTAATATTCAATGCAACTGCTTTAGGCTAAATAGTAATCATTTAAAATAGTTTTTATGTCCAAGCTAGCTAAAACTTATTTTTTAAATAAATAATATTTTTTAAATTATTCATGAATACAAAATATAAGTCTATTAATACTGGATTTACATCTTTATATAAACAAATAATTATTGACTTTGGTTGACTTTAAATTTGTAAAAATAAAAAAATAGTGTTTACTGTCAATATTTATTCATTTATAAAACACCTTGACCTTCCTACTTACTACATGATATTATTGTAAGGAAAATTACATATCAGAAGATATGAGTCACCAAAAAGAAACAACTCTTTCTCAAATATTGTTTATTGAAACATGATAGCATGAGTTATGACATCCCTCTCTGCAGCTGCAACTGACCACATTTTCAAAACTATATTGCCTAAAGATATGTCACATGGTCATGATCATTGTCACAACTTTCTAGAGTGCACAGCTATCATCACCCCACGAGCGTATCGCTAACTACATTAATATCTTAGTCACTGCTAATTTTAAGATCACGTCACAGGGATTAAAAGTGACAAAAAACTATCAGTAATAAAATCACTAGCAGTGATTTATCATCCACCTCTATAGTACACCATGAATCATGATATATATGTGATATGTGATGTGTGTGATATATATATATATATTGTCAAAACCATATGTCATCTACTATGATATATTTGTCTAACAAAATCTATTGTCCACCAAGATATATATTATCTTCTATCACTATAGTTATGACAGAGTGTGAATGCATGAAATATCTTATATTGATGAATCTTATGTTTGCAGTCATGTTTTGATAGTTCACAGTGCAATGTCAGTATGTATTTTATTAATACATCATATGTTTAAGCCATCTTGGCCTAATACTTGGCAGTGGAGTGCCGGTATCACTTTTATTGATGTATTGTATGTTTAATGATGATGATGATGATGATGATGATGATGATGATAATAATAATAATAAGCTTTAGCCTTTGGAACTTCCGTGTAATGATAGTTAATTTTCCTTGATAGCCCTGGAAAGGAGCAAAGATATATATAACACAGGAATAATTATAAGGCCTATAGATACCATAATTAATGTAAAATTTTAATATTTTTTTATTTAAAACAAAATTTAAAAACTTAGATCTAATTAGTAAATAATTTGACAAAGATATTGGTGAAGTGTTTGTGCCCGCTCCCTGTAAGTGATACTGTGTACTAAAACCTAATTTAGGGTGTCTACTTAGTTAGAGGAACAAAAATTCGTGACTTTTGGTGACCTTTTTTGACCACAAAATACCTTCGGGGGCGTATAGCCCAAACGGTCAGTAAGACGCGATGCAAAAAAAATTCCTTCGGTAAACGGTCGAACATTATATTGTACATCGGGCCTAGATATTATAATAAAAAACACCTTAGAGTAGGGTAGAGGTTAGTTCCAAATGCTTCTTACCTTTTCCATGAATTTTCACTCCATTCAACCCACTGTGGCTTATATCAAATTTCGATTTATAAAATGTTCAATAAGCCTTCAACAGGGTGCAACCACTTTGAGTATTTATTTTCTTCAACAGTCAGCCAAAACTCTTTGAACGAACATTTACCAGACACCTTTTAACAGATTAGCCTGAACTTCACACATAAAATCTTTGAATGCCCCCCAAAAAATTATTGATTTTTTTCGCAACATACGATTAAAAAATAATTTAGGCCTAATATTTTATGTGCCCATTAGACAACGAAAATCATTTTAAAAATTGGTAAATTTAAACTGTTTTGAATGAATGAGTCTTTAAAATTAAATGAATTACGTCAAGTCTTAAATATTAACACTAATAATATTATTTTATATTTTATAAAAAAATATGCCACATTTCACTGCGAAAACTATTGCTATTTGCTGCTAACGTTAATTTGAAATTATAATATACATTTTACACCGCCTTCAAATTGCAGTTGGATCAGTGAAAGCGTAAAAAATTGATAATTGCCGCCAACATCTTGATCCAGATCCACAACACAGATGAACGCCCGGTTTCTATAGAAAATGTCCTGGTATTTTCCCATTATCATCTACAAAACCTGAATTCCAATTAATCCACTCAAAAACCATTATTTGTAGACACACACACAGCATAATGTAAAGTTCGTTCACGGTAGGAGTTTACCTGGGAAAGGACTTTTTTCCCTACCAGAAATCTATTATATAGTAGGATATTGGTAAAGAAAAAAGACCTTTCCCAGGTAAACTCCTCCCGTGAATGAACAATACTCACACACCCCACAAGACAAGTAGCACGCCAAATTAAAATTTAATACAAGATGGTGAAAGTTAACCTTGTCGTTGGAATCACAAAAAAAACGATCAGGCAACTTCCTACTGGTGCGTGCCATCACGTGTAGTGGATAGCGAGTGCTATCTTTGAAGCATTCGCGTTGTTACGATGTGCAGGAAATTCAAACTAAAATTATTTTCGTGACTTTATAACCAAAATATTAAAAATTAGTGACTTTTTCATGACTTTCGTGACGCAGTAGACACCCTGTAATTCGTGGTTGAATAATTCTGTTCTCCAACTAAGAATTATATTTAATGTTATTTCTGTAATGTATAATAGGAACCATAGTACATTATAAGGATAGTAGAAAGATAGAGGAGTGTATAATAGAAAGCCTGTGATTGGTGGACCATACCTGAGCTAACTTCTTGTTCTGGAACTGTAAAACCTTTATATCCATCTCCTCCAGGGTAGAGATGGGGCCAATCCTGATTGGTTCAAATTGCACTTTCTTGCTGGGGGGTTGCTGGCAGCTGGTGCCAGCCTCATTATCTGCAGGCCGCTTAGACATAGTCGTGATTCACCACATCTAGCAACTAGACAAAATGATAAGACGATAAGTACTAATCACATTGGAGTCTAGTTACTATGAATATACTTCACCTCTGACAAGACATCTTGTGAATGTGGGGAACGCCAGGCCTCCACCGTGGTTCGGATTCCACGTTAAACTGTAGGTCCATTCATTTCATCTCACAATCACCCTACCATTACATATTAGCATAAGTGTGTATAACCCGAATGGGTAGTAAGACGCGGTGCTAATAACAATAATACTGTGGATATAATTATGTTAAGGTGATTTATCTCACAATAAATAATAAGGAATAGGCTATATTGAAATGAAGTAAGTATGGATATACTCTCTAGGACAGGTTTTTTTTAACCTGTAGTCGATAAACTTGTAGGAACTACAGCCTTCACACTATGTCTTTAAAAAATAAAATTAACTTTAACTTGTTTTGGAAAATGATGCGGCTAGTCTAGTTCAACATGAGAAGCAACATGACTCTACTTTTGAAGCAAATATCTCTTCTCTTGAGCCATACATGTTAACTCAAGGCGATATGAACAACCTTGTTTGAGATTTGAATCTGTCCAAAGAAAGAGACCAAACTTTTGGGGTCGAGGTTGAAGGGCTGGAATTTACTGAGAGAAATATAAGAATTTCTTAGAGTAAAATATGAGTAATAATAGAACTGGTCATACATTGATCAACAGATATCACAACTTTAGATAAGTCAAAACAAGAGATCGTCAACAGTTCTAAACATTGGTTAAAATAGAATACACATTCTGAGAGACAACATTAGTGTTGCATAAAGAACAAATACATTGGATTACAATTTCTAACATTTACTTCAGCAGGATACTAGAGTGTGTTTTTTCCATAACTGCTGATGAGTTTAAAACAAATGTCCTTGTGCATAAAGTAAACAAATTTCCTTCAGTACTGTTAGTTTATGCTGCTAATATGAAAGAATCTAACAAAAGTATGAAATTCCTTTTGGAAAAAATTCAGTGTGACAAGTAGTAGCCTACAATAGGAACATATGTGGAAATTTAAAAGTCAATGCACAGTTACTTGGTTTGCAGCTTGGCTATACTAAATTTGGTTGTTTCTTGTGTGAGTCAAAAAGTTTAAAATAAACAATTACTATAGGGTCTGATTAGATAATTTTTGTTGGGAGAATAAATGGCTTTAAAATGGCAAGGCAAAGAACAAATTACGAAAAAGGAACACATAATATATTAAGAAAATGTAATTTAAGGTCTGTCACAATAATAGGGCGTGTGTCATTATTAATAAATATGCAGAGATATGAAATAGCAACAGGCAAAAAAAAAAAATATTAAAATAGTCCTTGGCAGTTCGTATCGACTAGTCCTTAGAAAGTTAAAGTTTGGTCAACTCCTACGAAGTGGTAAGAACTAAGGACTTGAGTATCAGGTCTCTGTAGCCAATTCAATCTGTTAGTGTGTAGTCAATCTCTTACAGACAACTACGCACCTTATGGATAAGAGTCTGTAGAGAGGGCTTTTTAAGTGTTTGGTAGAGTTTTTGGGGGGAACAGTGCATGCTGAGAATGAGTTTATTTAATTTTTTTCCATGTCATATAATGGGAAATAATATATTGTTAATCATCCAGAAACACACCAACAAAAGTAAATGTCTAATGATGACAAAATTAATATTGTAAAATAACTTCATATTGTTTAAAACAAACTTTAATAAAACCTAGCCTAATTCACAGAAGAATGTTAGTATATGAAATGTAAATACGACCAGGCTGTTAGGTAAGCTCACTCCAAGCTTTCTAGGTCCAAGGGTTTGGGCAGGGCGTTGATCTAATAGGAAATAAGTCAACTTTAAGGCGAAAATATAAATCCTTTTTATTCCCTATTCGTGGTAATTTCAGAAAATCCTGAAAATAGTTATTAGTGATTATAATTACCTATTTACATGCTAAATTTGAAGTCTCTAATAATTATAGTTACAGAAATAAAGCAACTTTAAAGCGAAAATATAAATTCTCTTTATTCTCTATCTCGTGGGAATTTCAAAAAATCCGGCCTTATTCCTTATCTACATCATAAAGGGAACTGCTGTGCAAAATTTCAGCTTTCTAGGTCCAAGGTCTTGGGTTTGGGCTTGGGTTGATGAGTCAGGACTTTTCTTTATATATATAGATGACAGATTAAGCAAAGCTTGGTTGGGATGGTTTTAGTTGTAAATATTATAAATATTGTGCTTCAAAAAAATATTATCATGCACCAAAATATCTCCAACGCAATTGAGATAGCTTTTCCATATTTGATCTAATGTGTTTGACAGTCTAGGTTACTTCATATTTGTTCATTAAAGGATGTAGGGTCTACACATAATAAAACATAATTATTCATTTACAAGAATTAGACTTGTTACTTTAAAAAAAGGAAATTCTTATACTTGTAAATGGTTAATGCTTATTAATAAATATGTTAATTCACAATTGGATTATAAGTTAGCATTTGTAGAATACTCGAATTTGTGCAGGTTTCTTTATTTTTATAAATTATATAGCGTGAGTTTACAGTATTAGTTTTGTTATTATTAGAAATTTGCTTTTGTTGTGTGTATACATACTAAAATATATAAAAAATTTCCATTATTTGACAAAGAAAAAATAAAGAAAGAAGCTCACCCTTGGCACATACCATTTTTGTTTTTTGGGGTAAAAATGCCATTTTCTAACCATGTTCTAGATCCAAATAATCACCAGTAAGTACGGTAGGACATGGTGACAATTTATCAATAATAATAATAATCAACTTTAATGGCTAAGTTAAGGTCACTGGTACCGTCTTTTCTTACACTTAACCAATACGATTAAAATGAAGTTTAACAGAATGATATGCCTACATAAAAAAACATACAAATAATTACATAGAGAATCTAGAGTTAAAATAAGCATGGATTATGTAGTGTGAGAACCAGAGATCAATTTAACACAAACATAAATAATTCATGCGCAATCGAGCATGCACACACATACATACACAAGAAGATGTGATTGCATCTCACACCCCCAAATCTCATGAATGAGCTTCAACACGCAGATTATTTGAGACTGTTTGCTTGAAACCATTCAATTCTAATTTCTTTAGATTGTTGGTTAGGGTATTCCATGTATGAGAAGCTGAAACTGTGAAAGAATTTGAGTAATTATTGGAATTATGAAGAGGAATGAATAAAGATGAGTTTTTTTTATGATCGGGTGTTGAAATTATTATAAGAATTGATTGAGCATATACATGAAGAAAGGTATTGTGAAGAGTTGGAAGTAAATAGTTTCTTTATGATGGTCATCATGTGTAGAGTCTGTCTTTCTTTACATTGTACCCAGGTTAGTTTCTTATAGTATGGGGAAATAGGATCGCGCAATCGGTCAAATATAAAGCTAACACATGTGTTTTGTAGTCTTAGTAGTCTTGATGCAAGGTCAACTGTAAGGTCATATACACTACATCACAAAAGTCAAAAAATGGGAGCATAAGGAATTGTATGGGTGGATTTAATATTCAATAGTATACCTTTTTTCAGGCGCTTAAGTGAGTGTAAGACAAAAAAAAAACACTTTTTTACATATTTGTTCCACATGATTATTCCATGTTAGGTTTTCATTAAATGTAAACCAAGGTTATTAACAACCGACACAAATGAAATTGGGCTGTTATTTAAATTTATTTGTTGTACAGATGCGAAATTCAATGAGGATAGTTTGTTTGTAATTTAGCAAGAAGAATATCATGGTTAACACTAGGAGGCCCAAGCACATGCATATACCTAAAGCCCATCAGCGGTCATATTGACAGTTTCTCATAAATAATATGTAATATGCACCAATGCTTTAGCTATATGTCTTAGAACATTGTGGCATACTTTTGGATGATGGCTGGTGATGTATTTTCACTAATATGAAATGATACAGGGTTTGCCATAGTTATAGTGTAGTAATTACCACGTACCTCATTGCAGTTCTTCCTATAAGATATGTTGGAAATGTCCCAGAAGGGCCTGAAGACGGATCTGAACACATCTATTCATATTATATCATATGAAGAGGTGTGTAGTAGACACATGTTTTTAGGCCCGGGCGGGACATTTCCAACACCTATTATAGGAAGAACTGCAATGAGGTACTGAACGTGATACTTTATTGAAGGGTCGTTCCATGTCAAATCAACCCATGCATAAAACCTTGATAGAATGGTTCTTGTTCTTTTTTTATATATTTGTAACTCACCACAAAACGAACATGATTTTTTTTTTCGGACCACCCATTTTTGAGTTTTCTTAGTGAACTCCTAGTTCTAATTCATCAACAGTATAGGCTCTCTAAACTTGCCAGATTACATCCTCTTAATGTATATATAGCTAATGATTATGTTCTATGCAGAAATATTGTAACCTTCCTGAGAAAACAGCTAATCAGGGAACACTATGCCAGGCAATTTAACGACACTACTGGTTACCCCAGGCAAATGTGAAGAGTTATTAACACTGCTCTGAATAAAACTAACCCCAAGTTTAATTCTAATGCAATAACTAAAATAATGTATGATAACCAAGAATATACAGACAACAAACAAATATGCAATATTTTCAACAATTATTGTATTGATGTGGGGCATTCTTTAAGTATGAGAATAACAATAAAGCCTTTGGAAAAACTTACATATTTTGAGGAAAAATTTTCAATCCATGTCTTAACTATTTACAGATGAAAGTGAGGTGGCAAAATTTATCTCTGAGCTTAAAAACTCTGAGAGCCACCCATATGATCACTGTTTTAATAATTTGTTATAAAAAATGTAAGAACCCTATAACAAAATGGATTACTCTGCTGATAAATAAGTCCTTTGAAGAGGAAACCGTTTTGGTTATCTTAGAAAATTGATAGTCATTTTCCGCTGTTTAAGGGTAGTGGTATCAAGGCGGTTACTTCTAATTATAGGCCAATATCTATTTTATCAGCTGTTTTCAAAATTCTGGGAGAGTTGTAAAAAAAGATTTGTAAGCTACTTGGTACACATTCACTTTTTCTCTCCAGGGCAGTATGGCTTTAGGGATAAATCAAACACACTCATTACATCCATGGGCCTAGTTAACTGTTATAAGTACTGTACCTGGGAAGTTAATGTATGTTTGGTTGGTAACACTAAAGTCACCCGTCAGCTCTAAAAAAGATAATGTAATCTGTAGTGACTAGTTATCATCTGTGCGTGAACCAATATGGTTATGATACAAGTTGTTAATATAATAACTATGCTAGTCTAAAGTTAATTATTATGTCTTTCAACTGACACACAGTGGCACACGAAACATGGCACAGTCACTTGGACATTACTTACAGTATAAATTTATTTACGCGTACAAATAAATATATACTTTGAAAACTGTTGTAACATCGATAATCAAGGCGGATTCAAACAAGCCAAGTGTGTTTAGTTTGACGGGAAATGTGAATGAGAACTGGCACAAATTCAAGCAGAACTTTGAAATTTATATGTTAGCTGCAGGAAAAACTGAAAAGCTGTCAAAAGTGAAAGCAGCAAAATTTCTAAACCTTGTTGAAGAAGAAGCTGTAAAAGTACAAAACACATTCAAGCTAACTGATACAGAACGTAAAGACAATACTTTACAGGCTGCATTTGAGGCATATGCAAAACCAATGAAAAAGTGACATATGAACAATTTATGCTGTACTCTCATAAACAAAAAATAGGAGAACCTTTTGATCATTTTTTAACAGACCTTATAAAACTAGTTCAGACATGCGAGTTTGGTGATCAATCTGATGACATTGTTTGGGATTGCATTTTAATGGGGACAAATGACTAGGATTGGTTTTGGAAGTGCAAAAGTTTGCGCAATATTTGTATATGCGGAAATGTAGGCTTGAAACAGATCATAGGCTGCTGGTCACTATTTTTGGGTCAAAAAAAAGGGATACCAGTTCTTTCTGCAAATGGTCTCCAAAATTGTGCGTATTTCCTATCAAATTTTGACTACCAGATAGAGTTTGTGCCTACCCATATGAATTGTGCTGATTACTTGTCTTGTGCAATTCAGCCATTAGATTTGGAACATGAAAGTGCTCTTTTACATTACTCCCAGAGTTTCCAGGAGGGACTAAATAACCTAAACAGAAAACTAGTGGACTTATACAGAGCAGAACAGATCCAGTGCTAAGCAGGCTGGCGAAGTGCATTGTTAATGGTTGGCCAGCAGCAGCTAAGGAGCCACTATCCCAGTTCAAGTCTACACAAGATGAACTAAATGTTGAACAAGGGTGCATTATTCGAGGAAGCTGATTGGTCGTACAGCCTTCTCTTTGAGACAGAATCATGAGGGAGCTACATGTTGGGCACTTAGGAGTGGTCAAGACTAAGCTATTGTCTAATAATTACTTCTGGTGGCCCCGCATGAACAAGGACATTGAAAACTACATCTTGGGATGCCACACATGTTGGTAGTTCAACAATCACCCCATAAAAGTTGTCTGATTCCATGGACATGGCCGGCAACACCGTGAAGTCGAATTCACATTGACTTTCTTGGACCTATAGACGGGATGAAGTATTTACTTGTTGTTGACACTCACAGTAAATGGCTTGAGGTATGCTCAATGAAGTCGACTACTTCCGCAGCAACAATTTGTGCCCTTACTACAATTTGTTCTTGGTTTGGATGTCCAGAGGTTCTAATATTATATAATGTCAGTCAACTAATAAGGTCTACAAAATTCACTGGATTTTGTTCAAGAAACAGCATAGAATGTTGGGTTTGGGGCCCCATACCAACCCGCAACCAATGGACAAGCAAAAAACGGTGTGTGTCAAATAAAACCATGCTTACGCAAAGCTAAATTTTAATGAGTCAATTTATCCACGGCAATGAAGGAATTTCTACTAACCTACTGAAACACCCCTCACATCACAACTGGAGTAGCCCCAGTAGAGTTTATTTTAGTTAGGACTCTACGCACTCGTTTAGCTATAATCAACAATAGGGTTAAGAATATGGACAACCGAGAACTACTACTAACACAAGTCCAAAGCAAAGTGAGGGTTGAGCAAGAGAGATAAATAAAGAACTCAGGTAAAAGGGAGTGTCATTTCAAGAAAGGGGAGAAAGTTTTAATGAAACAGTTCAACAAAAAGAAAATTGAAATGGAAGTGCATAAAGTGCTAGGGAGGCGCTTATATTTACTGTGTGAGAATGGAAACATTGTAAAGAGACATTTGAACCAAATAACACCTTGCAGATTATCAAATAAAAGGAGCAGCATTGAGGGTGTGTCTCCCAGTCATTCCTTCTTGCCCAGGTGGTTGGAGGATGTGAATGGCGGGACCCCGCTCCCTAGTGGCAGTGAGTATGACAGTTCCCTACCACCTACTGTCAATGAAGAGGCAATACCTGGAGACATTAGAAAGCCCCCAGAAACATTGCCAGACTCAAACGAGTGCATGCCCATCCTATCAAGGTCACCTCTAGGGGAGCAGAATGAGGAAATCCCTAAGGGGCACGTTTAGCCGCAAAGGAAGAAGCAGCCCCCAAGAAGGCTCACATATTCGACTTTTTGACAGGGGAGAGGAATAGTAAAGTGTTCAGTTGGCAACACTGGGAAGGAGATGGATTCTCTGAGACAAACGTGAGTTGTAAACAGTGTCAAACTTTGAGGTGTACTAACACAATGTACTACAATTAACAAGTGATAGATTAAATTAAGAATTAGTTTAAACAATGTGTGCACTATTATATGCAGCACAAGTATGATTCAGAATATTACAACAACCTTAAGCTCAAAGTGGATAGAAACCATACACATGGGCACTTAACTAGAGTGAATAGCAACCTCTGCATTGCTCATTATAATACAGTAGATTATGGACCAAACTCAATTTGTGGTAAGGGCACATGATCTATCAATAAAATTCCTCAAGGTGTTAAAACATTGGGATTAGGCCTACATAAGCTAAAAATAAAAGAGCTCAAATCATGGATAAGGGTAGATTCCTTGAAGTCTTTAATATAAATTGTTACTTGATAATGCTTGCTCTAACTCTCATGTAGGACTATCTAATTACACCCAAATTCTTATTATGGATAGGTAGGCTCTATTGCACATAAGTTTTGAGTTTATTGCTATTATCCATAGCTGTATCTTTTTCTACCACCTAATGTATAAATTATGAATTTTTTAGCTAGGCCTTTTATTCTGTTTGGTCATACATAATATCCTCTCTCCCTCAATGTTTTGTTTGTATGTTTAACTTTAGATCATTTGATTACTATGCAGCTGCAACATCCAATAATGTTAAATTACGAATGTCCTCACCAACATTATGGTTGTTATGAATCAATCCATGAATTTATCTTTTTACCTGTATCACCTTTCCTCTCCCCCCAACCCCCTTTACCAAACCTTCCCACATATATATTTACTATATGTGTGTATTTTATACTTTGTATTTCTATCTTGGTTAACTGAACCTGTTTTTTGTAACTTTAATGCAACTGCCCTTTTTAAAGAAAAATTTTAAAAAAACTTGGACCAGATGACGTGGGTGGAATGTATCAACATCCTTGGTGACAATTCAGATGAATCTACATCATACATCCCTATCGTTAAATATGGGGTGGGTACAAGGTAAGGATGCAATATGTAAAGGGAACAGACCCTTTAAATGGCGAGGTGATGATGTAAGGACTCTCGCAAGATTCAATATTATTCAAAAAAGTGAGCTAAGAGCCACCAAATGAAAATTGTTTATTGAAGGTATGAAGGTAAAGTAAGCTACAACTCACCTGGTTTTCTTTTGGAAGATTCTTAGATTAATTTATTTTTTTAAATATTGTTTGAACTCCCTTTGATAGGTTGAAATTATTCATGATTATATTACATAAAATAGTTTCCCTCCAAACACTTAGATTATTCATTTAATTTTGAATAATAAAAAGTTTAAGGTGACACATATTTATTACATAAACGACTAAAATAAATTATATATTTTGTAAAATGTGATTAGTTTATCTCATGGACAATTAAGTTTAGTTGACTCAAATAAAGCTAGCATGATGACATGAAGTCTACCACATTGTTACTGCCACCTATATTTTATTCCTCATATATAAGAGTTTGGCTAAAAAACATTTCCCGTTTTAACTTAAAAGTAGATTTTTAAACAATCAGTAAAATGTAATTTTAGGAACAAGGTAGCAAATTTTGTTTTAAGGTGATGATTATATTTATGAAAATACTTTACATTGAATTAAAATCACTTCCCTTGGATTAATTTTCAACAAAGATAATTTGTTTTCCTTTTGTTTAAATACAGTAGATCACTGTTGGATTTTCTAGTGTAATGAGTTTAAACTTTTGTGATGGATGGAACCAAATTTATTTTTTTTCTATATTTTGTGAAGGTTTTGTTGTTGTGGATGTACGCTTTTATGTTTAATTGCAGTTTTACTATTATAATAATGTGGCCGGATGAGGACAAATAATTTATACCCTGTAATAGACCTCACTTTCCTAAATGTATGTAGCTAGTTACTGAATGAACCACGCCTACATTAGGATGTTTATATGCACACGAGCCGATCTTGGCTCTTTTTGTAAACAACTTCTGAATAAATAAATAAATAAATAAAAATAAAAATTGAAGTAATCACTCACATGTGATATCTCACACAAAAGAGTTATTAATGAATAATCATTCCAGCTAGTCATATTGTTGACGTTTTCACTTGCTCTTTTAAATATCGTAGCACTGGTTCTCAGAAATGCTAGTAGAGCTAGGATAGCGAATGAGTCATCACTCATCACCCCTTCCACTCTCCGCTCCTACTCATCAATATATGATTGGTGTGGGCTACTTTCACTTTCCCAAACCTAATTATTTATTTCGAATTATTGTCACTGTTCTAGTTTTATTTTAATCATAAAAATATCGATTATTTACTTTTTAGAGAGGATGAGTGTGGATCAAGTGACAAATTAAATATAAGAAGTTTGAGTGTGTATATTAAAAGAAAAGGGTAGACTATGTATGACGTGATTAAATGTTGTAAACGAATGTGTGAAAAGAGCAACATTAAACGTCCTAAGAAAAAAGAGCATTTACGACTTGGTGATGGATATTGTTGAAGCGAAGGTAGTATGCAAAGTTGGGGAAGAACAGTGTGCATAAAGTACGGTGTTGTTTTCAAAGTTATATTCACAGTTTCTTGTCTACCCTGTATGTATGTATGTATGTATGTATGTATGTATGTATGTATGTATGTATGTATGTATGTATGTATGTATGTATGTATGTATGATATGGCATCATCATGATGAACTGTTTTTAGCCTGTGGCCAGGTCCCTTTAGTAAAATGTATCCATCTCCCTTTGTCTTTCCACCATTCTTCCTCCTGCACTCCCTTCAACTCTCCTCCTCTCACTTGTACTGCTTCTGTTCCGCCCGTATCTTTCTTGGTCTACCTAGCCATCTCTTCCCTACATACTTCATATCCATTAATCTTCTTAGAATCCTCTCACTTTCCATTCTCAATACGTATCCACACTATCTTATCCTTACTTCCTCAACTATCTCATGTACCCTTTGTACCCCAACTCTTGACCTTACAGCTAGCAGGATCCTCAAAAACTTCATACCTATGGCCTCAACTTTCCTCGTTTCTCTTTTATCCAAAGTCCAGTTTCCGGTGCTGGCGTAACTATTGGTATGACGTATTCTTTATACAATACTTCATTACACTTAAGGGCAACTCTCTTTTCCATTGTATATCTCTTACACACCTATAGAAAACCTCTCCCTGCTGTACTCGTCTCACTATATCTTCTTTTCTGACCCCTTTTGCCTCAATCATACTACCAAGATACTTTACGTGCTTTGAATCTTTCAAATCTACTCCAGCCAATTCTACCACCTTTCTTAACCGTGCTCTCTGCCTTGTCATCACCATCACGTCACTTTTCACCAATCTAAATTTCATTCCACACTTTTTACCTCCTCATTCCATTCCTGCAGCTGTCTCTGTACATCCTCTTCCTTCCTTCCCCCTACCCCATTCCATTAAGTCCTTTGCAAACATAATTGTTTTCATTTTCTCCTCGCCCATTTCTCCTGCCACTTTATTAATGATAATTTCCATCTCTAAAACAAATATTAATGGTGAGAGGGAATCTACCTAAGTGATTAAATTTTTTAATTGGAACCACTCTTTCCACTCTATCTCCGTCTTTACACAACTCACATTATTATCATACATATTACCTACTTTCCTAATCACTCTTTTTCTATCCAGCCTCCTCAATTGTTTTCCATACTTTCTTTCCATCATCACTATCATAAGCTTATTCTACATCCATAAATGACATTAACAAATCCTTTCCAAACTCTAATCTCTTTTCAAACAACTGTTCAAATATTAATTATATCGTTGATCTCTTCTCTCTAAACCAATGTTGTTACTCTCTCCATATTCCCTCCAAACTTTTCCTCATTCTCTTTTCCAGAAACTTTTCATACATTTTGGTGCACTGACACATCAATTCTATTACTCTATAATGTTCACACCTATTCCTATCTCCTTTCTTGAATATTGGTAATATAATACCGTTTGTCAAATCCTCTGGCACTTTCTTCTCCCTCCACACTGCCATTATTACTCCATGCCACCACTGTAGACACATTTCTCCTGCTGGCGTTATCATTTCCACCTTGAGTTCATCTACTCCTGGTTCCTTTCCTTTCCTCATCCTTTTCAAGACTTCTTATATTTCCTTCCAGTTTGGGTCTGCTACTTCCTCCTCCATCTCTCCATCCAATTCCTTTTCTTCTTATTTGTCCTTCCGTACCAAACCTTCCCTATCTGAGTTCAACAATCTCTCAAAATACTATTTCCACGGCTTCTTTACCTCCTCATGCCTCTCCATTATACTTCCTTTTTGATCCACTATTCAGACCTCTTTACTGTTTTCCCTACTCATTTGGATCACGTGACTATACAATATGTTCTTACTCCCTTCCATATCAGTCTGTAGCACTTTTGTCCCCTCTTCCACCCATATTTTTCTCCCTTCTTTTACTAACTTCTTTGCATTTCTCCTTTTCTCCCTATACTTATCCTCAAACTCTATTGTTCTTTTTGTGAACCATTCCCTAAATGTTTTGTTCTTTGCATTCACTGCTTCCCTTCCCTTTTCGTTCCATCATGAAGTTTTTTCATCCTCTCTTTCCACTCGTTCTTCTACGTATCTCCTCTGCCACTACCATCATGAACTTTTTGAACCTTTGCCACTCCTATTCCCTCGTTGTATGTTGTCCTTCAGTAGTGCTCCTTTTACTCTTGCTTGAAAGTACATTCTCTCCTCCACATGACTGATCTTTCATATCCTTATTCTCTTTTCCTGCTTCACTAACTGGCACCCCCTCCACCAGCCTTTCATGTCAACGACTAAATAGTATGTGGTCCCCGTCCAAAGACACACTTGGCAGGACCTTAATGTTCAATATACACGCCTTTGCTTCCCTATCTAATAGAGAATAGTCATTTAAGGATTTATACTTCCATTACAGCTGTGGAGCGTTATTTTATGCGTATCCCTGCTCTTCTTAAACAAACTGTTACCGACCATGAATCCATATCTTGTACACAGTTCTAGGAGTTTATTTCCATCTTTGTTTCTGTATCTCCATCCATCAGCTCCTAGTAACTCTTCAAAACCTCTTCTTTCCTTCTCAACTATGGCTTTAAGTTCCCCATCATCACTTCTCTTTCCCTATCCAGGTGTATTTCCAGTTCTTCTTCAAATTTTTTTTCTCCTCCAAATAGCATCCATCTTGAGGGGTTTACACATGCAGTACTTTTAACTGCTTTTCTTTATCCGTAATTACAATTTTAACTATTCTGTCCCTTATTTTCTCCATCTTTACTTCCCAGTTTAACCTCACTACCAACCTAACGCCATTTATTTATCCTTCCTTCCTCATTCTACATCTAATGTAACGTAAATACTTTTATTAATGCCATCTCTATACTCACTCTCCATGTTAGCTCACTCATTCTAAGCTCATCCAGCTTTCTTTCCTCCATTAAATCCACAAGCTCTTCCAATCTTCCTGTCCATGTGCCAATATGCAATGTACCTAACCTAGTTTCTTGTAATCTTTAAATTTTTCCATTCGGCATTTTACTACATTTCCTTGAGCTATTATTTTGTTTCGGTCACCAGCTTACTAGGCCTGTCATAACCTACACCTGAGTAGAGGGGCTTCCACCTTTAGGTCCAAAGATATACCTGGTTTTGATGGCCACTTTCCCTAATTGAGGTAACGGGTGCTGACCAGGACTTAGCTTCTTATCACCAACCCTAGCACTCCTAGCCCATTATGCTGACAATTGACTGGCGAATCCCTGTTCCAAGCCGGTTTGGTTTGGCCATGACCAGTCTCCTGTCTTTCATCTGCATCTGACCTGTTTTCCACTGGGGTTCAACTCAACCTCTACCAGGTTTCTCAGAATCCAGGGTACACCATTTGATGGTGAGATCAAGATTGAGTAGAAGCAGGGCCACCCCAAGGGTCGATTGAGGTGGGCGAGTGTCCGAAGCACTGGGCTCTATGGGACGCAACACCACCGATGTCATCTTAAAAAAAACTACAAATATACTCTTTTTATAAAAGCATACATTGCTTCGACAAAGTGTCTTCGTGATTCTTCGGACAACCCCATACAAGCAAAACCAGACAAGTCTGGGAGAAAGGAGAGGATAGGAAAGAACATAAATCCTCCCTCTTCAAAATCCTCCCCCGTCTATAACCTCCCACCCCATTCGTCAGTAAGTACCCTAATCCTGCCACACAAATAAGTTTACTCCGACTACACATTACAAAGAGAACTTGAAAAACACAATGGACAATTTTTTTATAACTTTTTAATTAATCAATTAATTTTAATATTGTTTTTGCCAAATTGAGGGTGAAAGCTCTGACCAGTTAAATAGTTTAGATTCTCATTACAAAGTGTTTTTAAATGTGGGATATTATAATATATAGAACCGTATAAAACAATCCCACAAATTGTGACCCTATCAAAACATGACTATTTGATAGAGGAAGACTAGATACCATACCACGTGGCCACCAATGCAGGTTTACAGTAGTTATTTGATGCTATGTATTTAAAATCATTAATTTATACTCAAAATAATATAAAAACTGGTATTTTCCCTGTCTAAATAAAAACTCAAACACTCAAGTAATTAAAGTTAAAACAAAACTATAGGATCTTTTTAAATAGTTCAAAGGGTTTCTGTTATTTAAAATTATGTAGTAAACGCTAAAGTTAAACTATTGTATTTTGTGTGAATACATGTATTCAAGCCGGATAGTAATATAAAGATATTGCAGACAAACAAGCCGGTCAGCTATGTCTCGCGGGCCATTTGTTTGTGAATCCTGCCTTATCATTCGACCTTCAAAGGGGGTTGTGTCTCTTAATAAAAGTCAAATCAGTCCAAAATTTTAATTAATCATATAGACCCCATAAGTATAGATAAAACTTTGTACAGTTTGTTACAGCAATTATTCAACATATTATATACCCTGCACTCTATTTATCTTAAAAGTTAACAAGCTTTCTTTTATGAATTACTAGCAATCCCGCACGGCGTTCTCCGTGACCCACTGTGGTATAATAATTTTATAGGCACCCCGCCCCCCCTCAAAGTGTAAAAACAAAAACATATAATGTGATTTGAGTTATTAAAAGAGTAAAGCAAGTTCCCGTTTTACCTCCACCTATTCTTATTTTTCTGTCTCTGTGGTGTATATGTTTCACTAACACATGAACTGATTTAATTAAAACTTTCCATAGTTGTTCTTTGTACCTTTCTTTAAATTAAGTTTGTTTGGGAAGTAAATTGAACGAAGGGCTGGTTGTATTAAAAAACATGGCTTCTAGCAATATATTTTACAAGTATTTACCTTTTAGGGAATATCCTGATACCTTACATAACTGAAAACTTGTCGATATACACAAGTTACTGTAATAACAATGAACACAAATTAGGTTTTGATTTTATTTTTATGTGGTGGTGGGGGGTGAAGATAACTGTGGGGCTCTCATCTGCTAAGGTAAACCCTGGTTTAATGTCCACAGTTCTTAATTAATTCCTGATTTATTGACAAGATATTAGTTACGATAAGCTCTAATTTAGTTTGTATTTTCATGTATAATAGTATGTTCTCAGGATAAAATTGTGTGTGTTTTAGTTTTATAGTATCAATAAAAATAATCCTAAACATATATACTTTTTATTTACATTTTTTAAAGTTCCCACTTTAAATCTAAAGGTAGCATTTAAAAAAAAAATTCTTTCACCCTTATCATTTGGGCAGTTTTCTAAAATGCTCTGATTCAAACCAAATTGGAATAAACAATTTTAAAGGGTATTGTTTAACGGTGGTAGAATTTTAAGTTATTAAAAACATTTTGTTACAAAACTTGTAGAAGAAAAATGTTGTAAAGATTTTTTAAATAATGTTATTTGTTTTAATAAATACATATTTTTCTAAATTTTGTTCGAAATAATACGATTTACAATACTATAAAAAACAGTCTTGATAAAAAAAATCAAATAAATTAATAAAAAAGTAAAATTATATTAAACAATAGTAAAAGTATTAGCGTCAAATGATATCTATTAAGCCATTGAGACCGCTCATTTATACTATTAAAGTACTAGGAAATTATCTAGATAGTAGCACATATGCAAAATCTTACAACACATTTAACACAGACTTAATAGATCTTTCGTGTTAATTTGATTTGTGGTCGTAGCATTTCAACGTGCTATCATGGATTACATATAATATTAAAGAGTGTACTAATTTAATTTTTTGATAGCACCAACAAAATAAATTTTAAAATGTCTGATCTATCATCCTCAATTACTGAAGATTCCTGGATGGTAGATAATACTTTTCAATCTTTTTTTTTCTATATAAGTTAATTTATCACTAAAGCAGTTTACAGATATAATTCAAGTGTGTAAAGGCCAAAGAACATAGATATCCCTCAAATTGCAAAATTTTCAAGATATAGAATAAACGGAAAAATCATTAGGCCTATTTACTTAATTGTCGTTTCTATCAAATAAAATTTCATAGTATTTGATGATACAACTATTCAAAAGAGAAAGTAATTAAATTCATTTAATAGGGCCTAGTTATTAATAATTTATTAATCAAGTTTGGTGGTTACACCCTTTTACCTGTACAACTATATACTTGTTTTCAGGGTTACATCTGAATTCATTTGTGGGTTGTGCCAATAAACCAATTTGTTTCTGATAGTTATATAGTATAGTCCTACTTTCAAAAATACAAGTTAGGTTTACATAAATGACTGCAAAAATGTGTAGTTCATGCTTGCTACTCCACTTAACCTGTTTGTAAAATATTCACGGTGAGTAAGAAACTAACAGACAAATTATGATTCAAACCATTTATAATAAAGTTAGGGTTATGCCAATTTTTCAAAAGGTGTATTTTTAAACTAGAGAACATAATCATACCATAACCTCAATTTTTGAAATTACGGAGAGTACCTATGCCATTTGGCTTTTAGACATATACCCATGATATTTTCTTTGTTATTTAACAATAAAATAAGTCTTAATTCTAATACAAATAAGCTTAACAAGATTACAGCTTTAGGGGCCTATAAAACAAAAAATGTAAGTATGCTCACCTAAACAGGTTAGGTACTGGTGACACAAAATATTGTGCTTTTAAAACTTTTTCTTAATGAAATATTCTTATTTTATAATATATTAGGGCACGAAAATTAAGAACTGTACCTATTAGGCAATTTTCTCTCTCTAAAAAACCTGTAAATCACAAATTTTATAGCAGCATTACACTCAAAAATGCAGGTAGTTTAGTAAGTTAATACTAAATTTAAGATTATTCAAAAAACTTTGTTGTACTGAATAATTCAAAACGAAACTCACCTAACCTAAGTAACGCAGGAACAGATATTGTTTGGTAGCTGCATTGTTTAAGATGCTACTCTCACAATAGACGATATTGCCATTGACGGGGAGATCGTGGTTCAATCTCAGCTGGGTGTACTGAGGGATGTTTTTCCCAAAGGGTGTCATATTCCACCCAAATGCGGGTACATTTCATGTACATTCAACTTACAAAAATATTTTTGAAAAATCTGTGAAATTGAACAACCAAACCTGAATGTATATTATAAAGCTGATTAATGTGCAATAATCAATGATGAAGTAACTACATTTCACTTCCTTTTGCAATGGACAAATTTCTTTTAAATGTCTAATCTTTTCTTATGTAAATGAAAACACTTGCACATCCACTAATGACTTAACATCCATCATCTCACACTAAGTTACATTAGAACTGAACTTAAAAGGTAGTAAAGATCCGAGTGGACACACCCACCAGAATTCATTCATCGGAAGTCAAATATTAAAATAAAGTAATAGGTGAAGTAAATGAAAGATAGTCAACTTAGTAGAATCTAGGGCTCAGACTTAGCACCAACTAATAAAGTTAAGCTATGTCTAGGTAGATGTATCCTGCCCAGTTCGGAAATAAAAGTAGATTCTACAGTGGTAGATACAACCCAAGAACTAGATACATCTTGTTTTGTACTATGAATCAGCGTCTGCGTGAAGGGAAAGTTGAAAAACATATTATTAAAAAAACACTTTCAGTACAACCGGTGTGGCAGGACATATTTAGACTGGAACATTTTAAGAGTGGTTCTTTGTCAATGCCGCCTTTTTTATCTTTTTTAATCTCTTTGTCAATGCTGCTATGTAGTTTTTAGTAAATCTTTAGACTAGGAAATTTTTAGATAGCAGTTCTTTGTTAATGCAACCCTTAGGAATTTTGTGTGTGTGTGTGTGTGTGTGTGTGTATGTATGTATGTGTGTATATATATATATATAAATAAAAGATAAAAAAAAACACTGGTGTTGATGCAGTGTGTGTGAGAGGTTGAATAAAGTAGCACTTATATCCTTTAACACAAATTTCCTAGCCAACATTGAGATTATTAGATCACTGTTTGTGTCAAATAGATGCCATTCTTTTGAGTGTGTGCCGATGCTGTACTAGAGTCCTTCTTGCATTCAGACTAATAATATCCTGGACTAATGTTTTCCGCTTACACAGCTACTCAGATCCTAAAAGTTATTTTAAGAAATCTGAAATTTGTTTGGTTTTCAATACCGTGAGTAATGGATCATTTGTAGCATGGTGGTTTTGGCGGTTTTCTTTTACTAATTCCTCATCCGTTGCTTTGAATTACAAACTTCCCCTAATCTAAAAGAAATACACAAAACGGTTACAACAACTAGTGCTTGTAAATACTGTCAGTCTTGATAACTAATAACCAAAGCTCAGTTGCAATTAGAGGATCTTGTTGGTCAGGTTGTGCCAATTTAAAAACCAATTTTCAACATGTCATCCAGTGAAAGTGAAGATCTTGACAAAAAACCAATAAACAAACTACTGTTTGTAAATTAACTCTCAGAACACGTGATTTATTTGAAAAGTTTTAAGAGTCCTAAAATTAGTATTAGAAAAGAAGACTGCATGGAATATCACAGAGGAATACTCCCAAGGAACTGGAAAACAATAGAGCATTGTGCAGTTAAATAAGCTCTTAATAAACATGAAGAGTCAGATAATAAAGAAAACCGACCTGAAGGAAACTGGTAATAAACAGATAAAGTTTAAAGACTGGGAAAATAATTTATTGATGTTGCTCTCCCTGGAAGATAATCCTGTTTTTAGAAAAGTTCCAGGAGCTACTTCAGTTGGTATCAAGTATGTATCAAAGGATAATGAAGATCAGAATAAAATGTCACCCACAGGTACATGCCCAGTTGTTGCTCCTGCAACACAACTTCAACATACATTCTGCCTGGGGTGAAAAACCTCGCATCATATGAGACTGGAGAAACAAAAGACTTGTCTTTACCACAACTTCAGAGACTCGAATTGTTGAAACAGTTGGAATTACAGAACCTTCAAATATAAAAAGTAAAGGCTAGCAAAAAACGAGATTGAAAAATCTACCCAAACAGATGATTATTATTACTAAAATATTGTATTTTTTATTCATCCTTTTCCATTCCTTTCTTTATTGTAAAGAATAAAAAAAATTTACTCTTGTAATTACTTAACTTGGTAACTAAGGGGGGTTTTAGTTAAAACCTTTTAGAAAAATCTACTCAAACAGATGATTAATGTTATTAAAAATTTTGTATTTTCTTATCCTTTTCAATTTCTTTCTTTATTGTAAAAAATAAAATATACATATATATATATATATGTATATTTTATTTTATATATATTTATATATATATATATATGTATATTTTATTTTATATATATATATATGTATATTTTATTTTTTACAATAAAGAAAGAAATTGAAAAGGATAAGAAAATACAAAATTTTTAACTTGGTTGTTGATGACGGTATTTAACTTGGAAAATTGGGTTTTAGAATTAAACACAAATGCATGATGAACATTACATTTTAATTACATTTCTTATTTGTTGCTTATTTCATTTTATTATTACTTAACTAAAACAAGAAAAACATCTGAATAAAGAAATTCAAGCATTTCCTCTCACTTCTCTTCACCACAAACCTTGGTCGAATTGTTTTACAGCTGTCCATCGATAGGCTAATCTTCGTCATCATCCTCATTTTCGTCCTCTGCTTCTTCCCTGTGTTCCAGGTCATACTGAAATAGTTGTTCTAGTGTTTAGAGAGGTTGTGCAGCATGGCACACGTTTCTAATAGCTTGGGGATTTTCTCTAAAGAAAGTCTAACACAGTTAATGACGATCAGAAACCTTTGTTTCAATTGACCAAAGGCTCTTTCCACTATCACTCTTTTTTTCTGGCAAGATTAAAATTGAAACGGTGCTTACCAGCATTTCTTGGTGGCTTAAATGGAGTGAACAGCCATGGAAATATGCCATACCCTGAATCGCCAAGTAATCAAGCATCCCCATTGTACTGAGAAATTATATTCCTAATTGGGCTACATCTTCATATCCTAGCATCATGCACGCTACCAGGCCATTGGAAATTTCTTGTCAGCATCTACGGTGGCCTGCACATTAATACTGGCATAACCTTTCTGATTGATATACTCATCACTATGTAAGGATGATTTTTTAATTTCTATTTGGGTGCAATCCAAAGCCCCTATAACATTTGACAGTTAAAAACGTCTTTGCCATTGTACCTTAGCTGTATTAATTTCCTGCATTTTTGATGGGAATTTAATCGTTGTGAGCTTTTAGTTAACTGTTTTATATACCGTAGTCCAGTCAACTCCAAAATTCTCAGCCAAACCAGTCTGGAATCCAGAATTGCCCATACAGCGAAGAAGTATCTCCATCCATTTTCGGGAAGTCAAGGCTCCTCCGCCTGTTTCGTCGGCTACTGGCGAAAACTCCGCAGTTAAAATGTCAACATTTTCACTTTCAAATCGTAACAGCTCTTTACATCTATTTTAACATCCTTCCGAACACAATAAATTTTCTCATGTTTGACCGGTAGGAACATCGCCATGATGCAAACTGATGGACACTGCTGAAACGTTAGCATGCCCCCTCCATGTCATAAAAACACCAAGATGTATTTCAGCGAAAAAACTAGATTCTACTCTTTATTCAAAAAATAAATCTTGCCCGCCAGGAAAAGTCAAGATACATCTAGGCATACTAGAGTTTACAACTTTTATTCACATAAAACCTAGATAAATCTAAAAATGTCCAAGACCTAGCTACATCTAGTTTTTATTCACATTGCTAATTGTATATTGTCGTACTGTTGGGACGTTCGGGGGTCGATGGTTTGCATCTTGGGCGAGGGGCTATTGTCTTTGTCTGATGAGGGCTCTTATTGGGGTAGGATGGACGCGAAGTCCCAGGTTATATCTTCCTAGGAATGAGATGTGGGATGAGGGGAGTGGCTTGAATAAAGTGCCACTTCTTGAATTCGAGGAGCCTTGGGGAAATGGAAAAACTTGTTCTCGGATCAAAAAGGACTATGGTGGATGAGGGCTGAATCTTGAGGGGAGTATAGAAGTGCGAGTTTTGTCTGGTGTTTCGAGGACGGGGTCAAGGAGAACTGATCTTTGAAGGGGGGAAGAGTGATTACTCTATCGAGAGAAGTGAAGGTCACAGTTGAGGTTGTAGCAGTTTTCTAGGTAGGTTTCCCATCCCTGGTTCTTCTTTCTTTGATAGGATGCATTGAGGCTTTGTGCCTGGCTTTCTGATATTTAGTTGGTGAATTTCCAGACAATCGGTCAGCTGAATGTGGCAGAGACTGGGGGCAGCAGCTACAATGTCGCTAACTACAAAAGTCGCAGAAATTGAGGAAGTAGCCGATTTGGCTCTACCCACATAGGTGGAAATTGGGACACCAGCCATAGTGGCGCTACTCTGGTGTCAGAGAAATGGAAGTGACCCAAAAGTGGACACACATAGAGAAAATTAAGTATGAATATAACACTTATTCAGACTCTTCTGAAACAATACAAACCATATAATTTACTTTCTTTATTAGTGTAGTTAAACATCAGGTAATGTACATGAGAATTCTTAGATCTAACACAATGACTCCAAGAAAGGAGCTGCATATATTTATTTTATTTGCCTTTTATAAAATCTTATCCCCAACTCTTATTTACATTTTTGATCTACACTTCTTCATCCAGAGTGACATGCGGCCACTTAGACAACTGACCTTGATGACCCAACTGTGCAGGCAGCGGGGAGGGGAGTCTTAGTTTGACGCACTTTTGAAGACTTGATTAGCAAGAGAAGGGGAGCATAGTAATATATTTCAAGTCTAAATAATACTGGGCTGTGGAGTCGGAGTTGTAAGCAATTTTGGGTGAAGTCAGAGTCAGTAGAAAGGTATCGACTCTGACTTAAAAATAAAAACTTATGAATTATAATTAGGCGGGGAAAATCAAGC
The DNA here is from genome assembly GCA_902151425.1 of Timema shepardi. Taxonomy (NCBI): domain Eukaryota; kingdom Metazoa; phylum Arthropoda; class Insecta; order Phasmatodea; family Timematidae; genus Timema; species Timema shepardi. Next base: position 75,455 of record CABFVX010001087.1, read on the forward strand.
CAAATTTTTATTGTGTTGATGGTTTGTATTTATTTTTAACAAAGTAAGCTAAGGAAAGTCAAAGATATTTGTTATGTATTAAAAGATAAATATTTGAGAATGTTGTGGAAAAAAAGAATTGTTATGTTTGCACCTGTGATTTCTTTGATATCAGTAATTGATATGAACCACATTTTTATTGGAAATTTCCTGTGAATTCAAATTTCATAAGTGTTTTTAAAATCGTGTTTTGTACAAACCCACAATACAATATACCATTGATCCTTAGATATAAGATTAAAATAAAATCACTCATCTATCTTTTATAGTTCTATAGATGTCCACTATTTTATGTCATGCTGTCAACTTTGCACTTTGTTGTGACAAAAGTTTTTTGAGTATATTTTGACTATATTTGGGCCCCTATAATTTAAAAACTATTTGTCAGATTGTCTTTGCATTTTAAACATAGTCATTAATCCATTCAAATATAGCATTATGCCAAATTTTATCAAAATTATAGAACGTGGGTTATTTTCCCTCTGAATAGCCTATTGGATGAATTAACATGGAATGACCCACGATGTTTGTGGGGAAATTTAATACCAGTTTTGTTTAAAAGTGAGAAGTATAATCATCATATTTACTTGATTATTGCTAGAGTAGAAAAACACACAAAAACACATTTTGATACTAGCATTTAACTCCCCTCAGGAGTTTAAAATTGAATGGTTGTTAAAAATCTGGTGACTGGTACGGTTGAGTTTTAAAGATGGTAGCAGTTTATGTTCAAGAAATGCTGTATTTATGTTGTTATACATATTTTATTATTATTACATTGAATATGCTTAGTAAGTGTGCTGGTTGAGAGCAAAAGGAAGAAGTTGTTCTAATATTGAAGTTGTGGGGCATATCTGGATTTAGTGACATGTTGGTGGGCCCATAGCCTTAGTTGTGATGGATTGAAAAGTTTTTTGTTGAGGAATTAAGTATAAAACCTGGTAGGAAGAAAATTAACAGACAGTTACAAAAGTTACTAAAACTTATTTCATATATTCATACGTCAGTAAAACACTAATAATATGGTAAAATGTAATTGTTGTTGAAAGAAAAAAGTTTTGTTTGAACTTTCCAAACAGACCTAGTGTGTTTTTACTGTACCTTGGTAGTGTAATACTGATAGTACAATAATACTTGTGATGATAATTTTATGGTTTTATTAGGATAATTATATAATTATGTTACAATTTGTTAAAAATATCCGGGGTGATTACAAACTACATTATTGTGTTTTGTAGATTCGACCATGTGACATCTACAAGGAAGAATACAGTGACTGCACAAGTATCAAGGCTAGGTTTCATCAGTACTTCATTTATGGAGAAATGGTAGATTGTTCACAATGGAAGAAAGACTTTAATAATTGCTCCAAATGGACTTTGGATCAAAACATCGAAGCTATGGTATGAGATTATGGATTAATTCATAGAATACATTTGCAGAATAAATTATAGAGTTCAATACAGGACAATTCTAACATTAATTGTTAAAACTAGTGACAAATTGTTCGTGGTAACCTTTGTGGTTTGACCTGAAGAAATAGTGTAATAATATGTCTAATTAACAAGATCCAGATTGTGATTTACTTAAAATAATCTAAAAATGATCAATAAAATTACCTAAAAATTCTAAATATTTACTTCAATTTTTTTTTTAAAACCTAAAAATATAAACAAAAACTCATAATAAATGCACACGACTAAATTAAACATGCACTTTACAAATATAAACTAAAAACTATTTATGCAATGAAAAGGCTTTAACAACTAAACCCTTTTATTACTAAATATAACATTTATTTACCAATACCTCCTTCAGAAATAATAACTATCCCCTTCCAATAAAACCCCTTCCAGCTTAATTGCAGTGTCTAACCAGGAATATGTATTTTACAAACACACATGCAAAGAGAATACAAAGTTAACTGACTACTTTATATATGTCTCATTTCAACAGCTGTATGTTGGAAAAAAATATGCATTTATGAAATGTTGATTAGACCTTTATTGGATTTAAAAGTAGGCCTATACTTTTTTAACATTAATACTTTAAAATGACTAAAAAATGATACAGACCAAGAAAATATTACCCAAAATTCAAAAATGACATAAAATATACATATATTTCTACAACCAGGGGATCATGAACAGAGTTTATATACACTCCGTCAGAATTGAAAGATAGCGACTTATTGATTCCACCCTCGCAGTATGCTATACCTCCACATGTGATTGTAAAATAGTTCACCTAGCTACGCCCAAGGCCAGAGTCAGATAAGGCCTTATTTCCTTAAATTATTTCTTGACTGCTGGGAAGGAGTGATGTCTTTTAGCGATGCTCAAATGGTTTGATTTATTAAATTAATTTTATTTTATTGTTCTGCTCATAATAAAATCAAATATTCTTTATGTATTTAGTTAATTAATTATGTTTGTTCTCATTACCATACGAGCTGGCATTTTTTTTAGCTGTTGAATGTTTAACCATATCAAACGTTATTTTGGCACTGATAACCACATTGATTGATTTTACATGGTAACATAAAGCAAGTCACCCCCTTTCCAGAATCTTCATTATTGTGCATAGCTAATTATAAATTTATTAATGAATCATTATTATATAAAACACATGTAACACAAATAACAAATTAACTTTAAAAGATTTTTACTTTATTTGTAAGAAGCCGAGTTTAAAAAACACTCAAATAATTTAAGGATATCAATCCTGATTTAAAATATTTTCGATTATTTCTGGGTGGATAAAAGAGATATACTTGATTAAATCTTATCCATTGCACATATTTTAGTTATAAAAGTGAATTTATTCATTTCTTCAAAGCTATTAAGATTTTGCATAACTTTGTGGGCCACAGTTCGATTCCATACTTTATTTAATGTTACCATAACAGCCACAATATAACAATTAGTTAAAAGTTTGATAAATACTTTGATTGAGAAAAATTGTGGTGTATTAAGATTTATGTTGATTATATTGTCTAATAAATTTAATGTATAATGTTAACTGGGTTTTTTTTCAACCATATTTTTTTAATAAATCATTTCTGGAAATCCAAACAATAAACTGGCCATGTCATAGACTAGTATTAATACAATCATATTGAGGAGGTTTAAATAATTGAAAAACAAGGAGAAATGTTGTATATTCTGGTTTAATAGCTTATAAACACTTTGCATGAGATCTCTGCTTTTTTAAGGTTTGGAATGTAAATATCGTTAAGTAAAAAAATATTGTAGTTCTGAACTGTTTTAAGAATTTCTCTCTATAGCCAAAGATACCTGGAATTTCATAACCGATTGTGATGCGGTTTTTACTTTTGTACTGAACCAATATCCAGGCATGTTTTAGCATTATTTGTTTATAAACAGGTGTTTTGGTGTGAGTCGTGGTGAAGGGCCAGCTGATTGTTTGTATACATTTATGGAACCACACAATTACTCTGTGGTAGTTTTTATTATTCTTTAGAGTATTTATCCAGGCATTTGTTAGTATAATAATTATAATCGGATGTTTTGGTGTGAGTCCTGGTGAAGTGTTAGCTGGATATTTGGTAAAATATTAATCCAGGCATGTTTTAGGATGATAAATCGGCTGTTTTGGAGTGGATCCCGTGGTAGTTCCAACCGGATTTTTTTCTTCAGTTTCTTAATATGTATTGTTTGTTTTAGTCCATTGCTGTGCTGTTATTTATATCTGTATGAAATCCATCCATTCAATTTTAGATTTTATATATCACTATGATATGTATGAGAGTCCCCGGTGAATTGGTGGCCTAACAAGTGATGACATAATTTGCCGGCCTTACACCAAGTCAACCTCTGTGGGGACCGTCCCTTAGCCGAATGGCCTAAGTCCAACCAGTCACCACAGAGAGCGCGGTTTTAAATTACAAAAAAGGGTAATCACAGAGGGCCCATGTCATCCTGCTTCAGCAAGCCCAAGAACAGCCTTGTCTTACCAAAGAAGCTATGGCTAAGTCTAATGGACATAACCAAAAGGTAGTCTGGGTTCAGACAAGAAATAACAGAGGTTTACAAATACAGCCCAAGGGCTCGTTTATTTTGATAATACTCAGCATTGAATAATTTGTACAATTTTGTATATCTAACTTTGATTGATATCAATAATAAGATAAGAATGATAAACTAATTCTCTTCATAAATAAAGATACAAAACAGGATACTATTATCTGACATAAACAAGGAAATTGTCCCTAATAAAAACTATAAAGGTATACAAATAATATATCTTCCCATAAGAATACAAAGTTCTCAAAACCGTAAGTTAATATTTCCCATGAAACTAACATTTAATAGGTCTCGAACATGGTAGTCATAACATATAATATTGGAGTCATCTGACTGTAAACAATATAAATAATCTAAACGTTAACATTTCCCATGAGTTAGTAAACAAATCTATATGACATATAGTCATCTGACTGTAACAATATAAATATCCTAAAACATAATAACTACAGATAAATTGACTCGTTATGACCATGATTCCAACCCTGACCTGAATACAGAAAGATATTGTTCAAAGTCTAATCCCCCTCTTTTACAATAAATTCCTTAAAATCCTCCAGGATTTGACCCATGACCTAAATTCTACAATGTTTATGGCCAAGGTTAAACTTCTCTTATTTAGAAACGAATTTCCTAAACTTCTCCAAGATTTAAATCCTGACCTTAAATATACCATATTCATGGTTAAAGATCAATTTCCCTTATTTAAACTAAATCTGCTAAACTCCTCCAAGCTTCGAACCATGACCTAAAATATGCAAAGTTCATGGTCGAAGATCAATTTCCCTTATTTACATTAAACCACCTAAACTCCTCCAGGATTCGAACCTCGACCTGACATACGCAATGTTCATGTTCGACGATTAATTTCTGTCAATAACAATAGCTTACATTTTAAGACGATCCTAGGGGCCTACAATGCGCCCAAGTAATCCTTATTCCTAACCAGCATCAAAGAGTGATGTTCATTATGGGTCACAAGCTTATATTCGATTCTGCCCAGCGGGGAAACTAGGTAGGGTAGAGTTACATCATCATGTCGTCATTAACGTCCAATCACAAGGCGCCACACTTTCATAGCGCAGTTGAGACTCGCATAGCAACGGGCGGTGGGGGGTAGCAACGGACGCCTGAGCCACTGATATCCATTTCGAACTGCACTCACGCGCATGCGCGCTTCGGACGAATGTCTTAGTTCAGGAGAACACACAAATACGTGGCTGACCTCTTATTCCAGTTTTCATCTAGTACGTACACCAAGGTCTTTCTGTGGCGTGATTGTTGATCTTGAACGAGACTTCGGCTTTTCTGGTGAATAGGGTAAGTAGAAAACTGTTGTTGGTGACGGGTCAGTCTGTAGCCACGGTACACAAAGTGTAGTTTAATGAGCCCGGTGTTAGTGGAGTCGGTTTGAAACTGAGATCTAGTGGAAGTAGAAGGTGTGGCGTTAAAGTTTGTTTCCTGGTGATGTTTCATTAGGCCTGGCAGTGACAAGTTTTGCGTTCTCAATATTCTGAGAATGGTAGAAATAATTATATTTGAATGATCATATTTTTAAAACCAACTATATCGTTAGTGAGGTGTGTGTAGATTAGTAAAAATTTAATTTTTAAATGACAATTGATTTTAAATATAATTGACAATATTCTTGTAAACATAAAGTGCAATACTATAATCAGTGTTCATATGTTATTGCTCTTTAATTTTCCATGTGTTATAACTTTTCATTGCCAAACAAGAATCATAATATTATATCCACTTCACATCTGTTTGTCAGAAGTTTCAGATATTGTAATGAAAACTAAAATACTTTATTCAAAAACATTCAAAGTAATGTAGACAATTTATTCTATTGCAATTTTCCATGCTACAGCGAAAGGGATAATATAGCCAATAAAAGATGCTAAGATATATTTATATATCAAACAAAATTTACAACCACGTCTTACTACCTGACTGGGCTATACACATATTAATATGTTAGTGAGTTATGGTAAAGGAGGTTGAATTGAATGTGGATGTATCCATATTTACATGGAGGAAAGGGTCGAAACAATTTGGAATAAACACCTTCAATAGGCGCGGCTGAGATTCTAGCCTTAACTTCCCCATCATTGACAAACTGGACTAGAGTTGCATGATATTTAAACACATGGAATATGATTTGGTTAGCAAGTAATCAATTTTTTTGCGTTTATATTTTAGTTATCTTATAAAACAGAAGTGTGTATTTATTTAGCTCAAAGGTTGGCTTCACTTAGTTGGCCTATATAAGCAGAGCTTAATCTTCATTATCCATTTTCCCAATCCCATACATTACAATATAGTGAGCAAAAATGTGTTCTTAAGCTCAAGGACAGGTTTGATACCAAGGAGGTGGGAACAATTTACTAGTAAATTCTAATCACCACCCATATCCTACCCCTATTAGTAAAGATGTAAGGATTTATTTATGTAGGCCAACATTAATTTATAGGTAGGGCTTTTCACGCTAAATTGGTTATTTTAAAAACGTATGATTTCTTAAAAGTTACGTTTAAACATTTTAAAATAGTTTTTTCTCACTACCTTGGCATACAGCACTTTAAATGTGCTTATTCCTTTTTTTAAGGAAGCAATTCAGTAATATGTAAGTGTAGATAGTGTCTATATGGGTGTGTGTTATTTGGTTCTGAACTTACATCATAAATATATTAGTGCTGTACCGCTCCCATTCGAGTTTAATGCCTGTATACTATTTAATCTAATGTGTTAATGCTGAGGAAGGTTAAATTTACAAGAAGTATGTTCACATTTGCGTGGAGGGAGAGTTGAAAACCATTTAGGAAAAATACCTTTCAGTGAACCCGACCGGGATCGAACCTGGATTGCCCTGTCATTGTCAGTCTAGTCTATTGTGAGAGTAGTGTCTTAGAACATGAGACCATCGAAGCGGCTGAATCCTGTTATACGTAATAGTCTTCTTATTAATTTTTTTTTTGTTTTGTTTGGCCTTCGAGTCGGTGCTTATTGGTTTTTGCCTTGAGATGAGTACAGTGAACCAATCTTGCTTCGAGGTTTAATAGGCTGGCCTGTCCCCACAAAACACACTATAAGCATTATCCTCTCCAGTCATGCACTGTTAATCGTTTGGAGTGTAGTTATTAAATTGGACGTTATAGGCTAGGTTTACGTAGTCAAGGAGGTATTAGACAAGAGAATTTTCTAGGAGGGGCGATAGGGGAGGATCTTTTATGAAGAAGAATCAGGAAGACAGCGGATAAACTAGCTTGGATATCAAGTTATTTTAGTCCCTTTTGCCTTTGACAAGGAAGTCAGGCCTTGAATCCTTATTGGGTTTGATTAGGTGGTATTTCTTCAATGGTTTCTCATGCTGTGTATTCCAGCTAATCATGGTGGGGAGGACAAGATTCTAATCTTTTGTTAAAAAGTATGCACATGAAATACCTCATTATTTTGAAGATATTTGTTTATCGATCAAAATTAACTTTATTCTAGTTCATATCTGACACCATTCTCTCATCGTCAGTTTTTGTATAGTTCTTCTACTTTCTTTGCAAATTACGTTTTTAAATGACTTAAACATAGTATTTTATTCTCTAAATGAGAAAATGAGGCAGCGTAGTTCGAATATTGACATATTTTTTAAAAAAAAGGGATTAAAGTTAATATTATGGATAATTCCTCTAAATAAAAATACTTTCACCACGTTGTATGAATTTACGGCTTCTATTTAGTTTTCTTTACGACTCTAACTTTACTATAAGGTCCTTACTAATTAGTTATCATTCTAGGCTCTAATTCGAGGGAGAGGTTTAGGAAATCATGTTTAACTAGTTTGGTGTAAAATATTAATTTTATTCGATAGATTTGCCTTGTAACATGTAACAAAATACGAATAACAGAATGTATGATTCATTAAAAGTAAGTTTACGTTTTATTATTACTATTTTTACCCAATTATGCGGGGTATTTTTGAAAAGCTTTTATTATGAAATATTTTAATATAACAGTATACATATATCTTTTTTTTAAACTAAAAGTTGCATAAACCGAATTTTTAAAATGTTGGGAAAATACTTTAAAAAAGAAATATTTAAAAATATATTATGGTTTTACAGTAAAAATTATTTTATTTACATGCAAATACTTTTTGAAATATTTCTATATTGCTCTCGCTCAGTACTTTTACTCATGAATGCGCCTGCCGACAACTTTCGATGGGGCAGGACCGCATAAATGAGAAGAGGATGGTTAGTCTAAGCACGAAATCCAAATAACCTGCACCAAAGCACACTTGATCTGTAATAATGCATTGATTAGAGATGTGCAAAGAATAAAAACTAGCCAAACAACACATATTATTAGGCCATAGAAATATTAATGAAAGTTTTTTTACCAACTATTTTGGTTCCCAGATAAAGTTGTAATAAAAATCTCACTTAGAGATACACGTGGCATCCTAAGGTTTCATTTTATAAATCTATTTGAGGTATTTAACGTGTTCTTTCTGAACCGCCTTTGATAAAATCGTGCTCTTGTAATATTCTTGGTTTAGAAAGCATTTATAATAATAATCATAATAATACTAAGGTAACCAATGATTATTTGCGGAGTATAAGATTTTAGCATAAGTAGTAGTGCAGACTACAAAATACATCATTTATTTGTTCTTGAATTTAACTTGGAAAGAGTATAGCTGTTGGCTTACTGCAAAACATAAATGTTTAGAAGAGGTATGAATGTAAACTGCATTAGAAACTGTCAGTATTTTAATAATGTATTAGTTGATAAAGTGAATAATGGGATCCAACCGTCCTTTTAGAGAAACATCATTTAACTATTATATGCTATACTTGGACCTTCATGGCCAGCTAGCTCACACAGACAAAACTATTTATGAATATGTTTGAATGCCAGTAAAAAATCACTCTTTTTGAGATAGCCTTCATATAGTCAATCTTAAATCAATAGGACAAGGAAAGAGTATTTAAAGGAATTGTGTACACATTCTTGTCGAGAGTTGGTTTATATTGTTTTATTTTTTAGCACCGTGTCTTACTACTCGTTCTGGTAATACGCCCAAGTACTAATTACTCTAATGGGTTAGGAATTGAGAAGGTTCAATTTAAAGGAAGTGAACCTGCATTTTCATGGAGGTTGAGTGAAAATCATATTAGGAAAAATCGCCCCAGTTCACCCAAGCTAGATTTGAACCTCAATCTCCTTATCCACATCAGTCTAGCTCAACGGGAAACTAGTGTGTTTGCTAACTATGCCACCGAGGTGGATCTGAGAGTTGTTGATAATCTCATTGTAATAAAAACATGATTAATTGAACTTAACAAGAAAGACCCAAATTAAAAATAGATCATAGACCAGTGGGATATCTGCTTGAAACACAAAAATAAATTATTTAATATCTTATACTAAAGAGAATTACAAAGTAAAATAAATATTCTAGGAAATACGGTTAATAATTTATATTCTACTCCATCGGTGGTCATATAGACAAAAAAAAATCTCATATGGTCCAGTTTCAATGATGGATGAAACAGGGCTCTAATCCTGGCCGGGAATATTGAAGCACGTTTTCCTGAATTATTTCCCTCCAAGCAAATGTGATTACATCCTCTTTAATATGTATCTTTTTCATCACTATGCCACAGTAATTATTTTAGGCGTATAGCCCAGATGAGTAGTAAAGGTGTTTGAAATAGGTAATATTATGTTACATATAAATATTCTTCCATAGTTAACTTGGGATTATAGCTAGGCCTGTCAGTATGTATAGGGACTCACAGCAAAACACTTGATTAAATTAATGTTAAAACCTGCCTGAATATAAAAACTACATCATTGAAGAAAAGAAACTGCACTGTAGTGGCTTACGCGGTTATAAATATCCTAGATAAAATATATACAACATCCTTCTAAATCTCTAACAGGGACTCAAACCCCAAAATCTAAGTCTATCATGCTACAATTAACTAAGGGATAAGTTAGTTGTTCCAAAGATATGCACAAATAACCAACTGGTCTTTCACCGAGACTCACAACACAAAACATGAATATATCATGCTAAAATTTTCTTGGAAAAATATTCTACAAAAATAACACATTTGCTTAAGTGGTTCCATATATATATATATATATCCAGCTGACACTTTACCAGGACTCACGCCAAAACATCGGATTATAATTATTATACTAACAAATGTCTGGATAAATACTCAACAGAATAATAAAGACTACCCCACAGTAATTACGAGGTTCCATAATTGTATACAAACAATCGGCTGGCCCTTCACTGGGACTCACACCAAAACACCTGTTTATACACAAATAATGCTAAAACCTGCCTGGATATTGGTTCAGTACAAAAGTAAAAACCGCACCACATTCAGTTAAGTGGTTCCAGGGATCGTAAGTTACAGATATAAATAAATCCGGCTGTACCGTATGTGTGCGAGATCCTCCCAAAGCAGACATCCTAATTAATAGGAATAGATGCACCGCAATCGGTTATGAAATTCCAGGTATTTTTGGCTCTAGAGAGACATTCTTAAAAACAGTACAGAACTACAATATTATTTTACTGACATTTCATCTAAAGTGTTTTTAAGCTCGTAAACTAAAATATACAATATTTCTCTTTGCTTTTCGATTATTTAAACCTCCTCAGTCTGATATTGTATTAATACTTGCCTACAACATGACCAGTTTTATTGTTTGGATTTCCAGAATTGATTTAGTAAAAAAACAAGGTTGAAGAAAAAAACCATTAACATTATACATTAAATTTATTAGATAATATTATCAACGTAAATCTTAATAAACCACAATTTTTCTCAATCAAAGTATTTATCAAAGCTTTTTACTAATAGTTATATTGTGCCTGTTATGGTAACATTAAATAAAGTATGGAATCGAACTATGGTCCAACAAAGTTATACAAAATCTTAATAGCTTTGAAGAAATGAATAAATTCACTTTTATAACTAAAATATGTGCAATGGATAAGATTTAATCAAGTATATCTCTTTTATCCACCCAGAAATAATCTAAAATATTTTAAATCAATATTGGGATTCTTTAATTATATAAGTTTTTTTTAAACTCAGCTTCTTACAAATTAGTATTATTATTAGCATCGCGTCTTACTACCCGTTCAGGTTATATGCACTTACGCTAATGTGCAATGGTAGGGTGATTGTGAGATGAAATGAAGGACCTACAGTTTAATGTGGAATCCGAACTACGGTGGAGACCTGGCATTCCTCACATTCACAAGATGTCTTGTCAGAGGTGAAGGAAGGGTTTGGTAATCAGATAAATCTTTGCCGGGGCCGAGGATTGAACCCTGGCCGCCAGCATAGAAGTCTGACACCTTACCCCCAGACCGCCAGGTCACCTTCTTACAAATAAAGTAAAAATCTTTTAAAGTTAATTTGTTATTTGTGTTACATGTGTAGAATATAATAATGAAGCATTAATACATTTATAATTAGCTATACACAGTAATGAAGTTTCTGAAAAGGGGGAGACTTGCTTTATGTTACTATGTAAAACCAAACAATGTGGGTAGCAGTGCCAAAATAACATTTGACGTAGTTAAATATTTAATAACTAAAAAAAATCCAGCTCGTATGGTAATGAGAGCAAACATAATTAATTAACTAAATATGTAAAGAATAATTTATTCTATCATGAGCAGAACAATAAAGTAGAATTAATTTAATAAATCAAACAATTTGAGCATCGCTAAAAGACATCACTCCTTCCCAACAGTCAAGAAATAATTTAAGGACTTAAGGCCTTCTTTAACTTCGGCTTTGGGCATAGCTAGGCAAACTATTTTGCAGTCATATGTGGGGGTATAGCATACTACGAGGGCTGAATCAATAAGTTGCTACTTTTCAATCTCGATGGAGTGTACTTATGAGCATTGTATGTGACAAACTAAAAAAAAAATATGACATATCATCAAAATCTGGGCCCTTCTAATTAACATGCATTTTATAGTGGTGTTGTGCCAGCTTCCAAATGGTTTAAGATGTCAATCTTGCAATAAACTGAATCACCATAGATATGGAAGTTGTGGTTCAAATTTGGTTTGGGTGTACTGAGTGTGGGTTTTCATAAATGGTTTTTCACTCCTCCTACACGCAAATTTGAGTACACTTCCTCAAAATTAAATCTTCCTCATCCCTGGCATATTAGTATAGTTAGTAAGGATGTGTACAGCCCGAACGGATAGTAAGATACGATGCTTAGAAATATATATTGTTTTCATTTGTAAATCTAGCTAAATCACTAAGATGATTACAAGAAACTATATTTATTGTCTTTATATAATAATATATACATCAGAAGCTTTAATTATGCTATTTTGTCCTAGTGTAATAATGATAGATTTTTCCTTGAAAAATGGTTACTAATGTGTAAAATCTATGAAATATTACTCTTTTTTGTGAACAGGGTGTGTTGATATAATGTTGGTGTAGAAAGCTTTGCCGATATTTTTTTTCATAGGGATAGTTTAATCCAGGTAATTACTTGGATTATTGTACTTATTTTTTTAATGTTGTTTCGAAGATCATTATTGATTAAATTGTTCCATGGTTTATATATGATAGTTAAATTTTTAACATACTATATAGTTTTACCATAAAATATTACCTCAAGGGTGATATTTATAGTGTTTTTTTTTATTTCAAAACTGTGGATATGTTAATTTTGTTGGCTAAGAGTCTGTAAAATTTTCATTAAATTGCTGTCACAAAGTTGGTCTTTATTTTTCAGTTTTGTGTTCTTGTTAAGTTAAGTCTATAAAGTTTCTTGGACAAGTGTTTTTAAGGGATACATTTTGTATCTTGAAACTAGAGATGTCACGATACCTGTTTTTCTCAATTCAGATTCTTGAACATTTCCTTTTTCATTATTTTTCCAAACATTATTGCATAGAAAATCTAATGTGTCTGATACCCTACTTCCCCCTCAATGCGAAACTTGGACTCAATCATTACAACAAATATCATTTGAAACTTTAATCTCACAATTTTATAGATATTTATTAAACACACTAAAATTATTCAAAACTGAAAATCAAAATCACAAATTTAAATAAACTCAAAATTAATACAATAAATTGCAGATTTTATAACAGAAAGAAGAATACATTTCACATGTTAAAAAAAATTAAATCTTCCGCCTAGTCCTATGCACATTAGCATGTCAGAAATCAGTGATGAAGTTTTAGCAACGATATATCGATAATCTAGTGAATTAAAAAAAAATTGCTACATTTTTATCAACTACGTCGATTTTTGTTCTATTTTTATTAAACTTGTCTTATTCAAAGAGCTAAATAAAACATTAAAAATGGAAAAGCGACAAAGAATATAATTACAGGAGAGCAGCCATTTTAATTTGATAGGAATACCGTAGCTTTCAATAACCACGTTGTGATATATCAATTAATGATAGATATATCGATATATTACGAAAAATTGCCATCCCTAGTCTACATATTATATATCGATTGCTTAGAATCGATTCATATATTCTGATAGTTCCACTTACTGTATCTATTAACTGTTTTTTTTAATGTGTCAAAGTTGTTAAGTCTTTACTACTTGTTACTGTCATAATGTCAGGTCATATAATATTCGAGACCATTTATTTTTCATGTAGATTACCTCAAAATGTTAGGGTCATACTTTATTCGAGCCATTACGGTATATTTACAATTTTCCGGCATTTAAGTGAAATGGCAACTAAACTAAAATGAGAGATAATCGATTATCACATATTTTGAATGTTGCTGTTATGTTAAGATCGATTTTTGATTCTTTCGATACCAGTAAGATTCAAGGATATTGAGGAATCGAGTTTGACAGCCCTACTTGAAATCTAAGGTGAGATTTTGTTTAATTCTGAAGATAAGCTTACTTAAAAAAAACTAGATTCCATATAATTTTAATAATACTTTGCTTAGTTTTTATTAAGTTCATGATAATTGAGAAGTGATTAAATGGGTGTAGTAAATCTATGGACTTAAGTAAACCTATGAGGCAAGAGGGTTGATGCCAAAATATTTAAATAAGTTCCTTTACAAATCATTTTTACTTTCTCATATTAGGAGAAAGTATTGCACTTGTGAAATTTTAAATTTCAAGATTATGACGAATGTTTATTATTTAAATGTCTTCAAAGTCCAAACCCAAAAAAGTATTATTTACTATTCCAGTCTTCCCTGGGGCTAGAGCCAAAACGATTAAATGAAGGAGTTGCTTTCTACAAAATTCAAATAACGCTATCTATTCTTGTCTTGAGCTAGTTCTGTACAGTCCACCTCATTACAACCTATTTCTTTCAGATCCATTCTAATATTATCCTCCCGTCTTTGTCTCTCTTTCCATTGTGTTTACCGATCAATACTCTTAACACAGTTATAGATTATTTCATTAACGCTGTCCTGTCCACCATAATCTGTGCGATTTGATTACTCTAACTATGTCTTGTGATTATTACAGAGTTTGTAACTCATCATTGTTTAACCCCCTCCACTCTCCAGTAACTTCATCTCATTTTGGACCAAATATTTTTCTAAGCACCTTGTTTTCAAACATCCTAAATATATTTTTATCATGTAAGGTAAGAGACCATTTACCACAACAATAGAAAACAACCTGTTAAACTATTGTTTTGTATATCCTGAGTTTTTAAAATCATTCACAGCTTGTGAGAAGTAAACAACTAACTAACTGAGTAATAGCATGCATTTCTGGCTGTATTATTTTCTAATTTCCACTCAAATATTGTTATTATAGCAGGGAACTAGGCCTTTAAGTAAAAAATTTGTAGTCCAACATGACACATGGATACAAGCTAACACTTGTCTCAATAAGTGTTGGTAGCCATTAGTTGATGGTATATTTGACTACTTGAAATTTTCAGTAGATCTTGCAACCCTTGTGAGGCCCAACTTTTTGAACGACCATTAGAAAGATTAATATATTCCTAAATTAAAGTGGTACAGAGCTACATCTCACTCTTGTTTACTTGCAGCAAGATTTGGTGCTAAGCGAGCAGGACCGTAGAAGAAAACGTTTCCAGGCTCACAACAACAACACAGTTTGGAAGAAGAGAGCACAGCCTCCAGCTGACTGGAACAAACCTCTCCCTGATTGGCTGGAAAATAAATACAAGGACACCTATCTATATCACAAGTCTAAGGAGATGAAGTTGGGAGAAGACAACAAGAGTCCGCAGGCCGACAGGACGCTGTGCGTCATATCATGACCAAGCATTCATATGATAAAACTTGTTTTAAAATCAGTTCAATATTATAATGCCATTACCAAATTATTGTAATCACCAAATTTTGCATTTTAAATCTGTTAATTTTTGAAATTATTACATTCATACATATGCCATGAGTAGACATAAAGGATGTTGACCCAACAAATTTAAACTCTAAACAAGGAATTACATCAATGGTAGGTCATGAACTGAAAATCTGGTGGAGCATATAAGAGGAAGCTAAAGAATGGGAAGCTCTCTAAGAGGTAGGTTTGGATGCTTTCCTCCCCCTTTCTCTCTTTTTTTTACATAAAATGGCTCTTAAAGTGTTGATGGCTTTTTCCACAAAATCTTGAGTCATGGAAGAGAAAACACAGGGTTAGAAGATTTTGGAGGTATACAAACCTCAAGGGGGACTCAATCTTTCAGTGAATTTATTAACAGCCCTTTTTAGGACTAATAACAATGGCCCTTTTATCATCTTTAGTTTCACATCCATAGAAAAATTATAATACATTTTGTTGTCAAATTACAAAGCCCTTTAAATGAACAACAGCAAACTATCCAACAAATAAATTCCAACTTTTCTTAGATGACAATGGTCTTTAATACCATTGTGTCCCAGCCTGTAAGAAAACGTGTATGAGATCATCAAACACTTAAGTTTAACCATAAATTGCTCTTTTCAAAGACAGCCTTGTTGTGAACAAATTTGGTGGCAAGGGTGACAAGCCTACTGCTAGCCCTCCACTGTATTTTGCAAAATGGTCAGCAAGAATAACACACCCAAGGTTCATTCACACATAGAAACCTCCCAAACATGATTTTTATAAAAATATTAACTCCTTAATGATATCCATGATTGTGACAACCATTAACATTCGCCGACCCCCTTCATCCGGCTTGACTCAACATCAGGAGGCCCAAGAGCTCTCACCAATTGAGAGTGAAAGTACACTTTCATACTGGAAAAGATCCCTGACATTTAACCTCTCGCCTTTGTTGTATCTTAATTATAACTATGATTCTCTTAAGATTTACCAACTAACCAATTAAGAGAGAAAGGTCGGCTTTCATTGGAAGGGTACTTCCAAACCTTTCCACAAAGATCCTTCAGGTAGCCTGTATCCATAAACAATCTCTTAATAAACAACTATTCAACCATATACTTCACACAACTACACAAGAACTTTGGCAGAAACTTTTTCTTGTGGAATTCTTAAGAGTAGAATATTATAGTTTTAACAAGGTGGTGATGGATTCCCTCATTCAAGCAAGTCTATAACCTTCCCCCTGGATTTTAGGTGACAGGGAAGTTGGGGTTTGAATCCTGGCTGGATGTATTGAGGGCATTTTATCCCCCTTCACAAACTTGAGTATATTTCCCCTATAATTATATCTTACTCATCCTTACCCCATTAATGTAATTAGACATGCAAATAACCTGAACGGCTACTAAGACTTGGTGAAAAAATAACAACTTTGGAACAATCTTGCTTTGCTGCTGATGAATGATGACAAAAGCAAATTAACTGTTCTAAGCACAGCCAACAAAATAACCTCTACTGATAGCTACAGGTCCTGCATTACTAACATTTTCAATTTTAGTATTAACCTGTCATCGTTTGCACGTCATCTGAGAGATGACTTGGTGACGTAGATGCCCACCATTTAGGTTGCTAGAGGTGGGGTGCGGTCCATCTCCTAGTATCTTCTTTGCTTCCATCCCTCTGCCAGGCATTTGTGTCACAGCCATGATGCAATGAATACCAAAGTCATAACAGTAGTAATAATCTCGTGGATGAGTCACCCCTAAACATGTATTATACAAGCTCTAAATATATCATTCATTTAGTACCTAGGAATTTTTAATATATATTTGTATTGTAGCAAGATTTTCTTGAAATAAAAAAAAAGAAACTGAAAAAACAAAAACAATTAATATTTGCGCTGTGTTTCATGTGGTCATCTGTTAGATGATTCTTGTTTCATGGTGTATGCTCATTTTCCTATATATTCATCTCTTAGATGACACGCGCCTCACGGTGTTAGTACAATTTTTGCCAATTTACTAACCCCCTCAAAAGTTTACAATGGTATTAAGTATCAGTTTCATTAACTAAATCTAAATACAACACATATAAAGAGTGTCAAGACTAATAAATCACAATTTTTTAGTAATATTTTATCTCAGGAATCAAATATTGGAAGATAATCTGTCAGATGACATCCAGCCGATGGTGTAAAAAACAGGTGCACTTTATGTCGGATTAAATAAAAGATGACTGGTTGAATGAATTTACAATACCTGTCCCCTGTTTCTATCTGAATAGAAACACTTTGTTAAAATATGACAGTTAAAAAAATTAATTGACAATGTTGATACATAGTGTATTACATTATTACTTATTGTATTAGTTTTCCAGTGTTTTTTTTTTTTAGCTTATGGTGTTTCTAAAGCATCAGACCCTTACTCGTTAAATCAAACAATAGTAAAAATAAACACTTGTCATAGTTTGCAGCCTTTAGTAATCAAGAACATGCAAGGATGACTTAAACCTGAGCAATAAGTGTACTGTCATTTGTTATATATCAGCATTTGTGCATGCGCGCCAGGTTATGTTTTTAAAACAGATTGTTTGCCAGTTGGCAGAACACAGTATATTAACGTAAACAACAACTCAGGGGAAACGCCCCTCTTCTGGAGGTATATAACAATGTGCTTTAGACCTTTTTCAAAAGAGGGGAGCTGAGAAGAATGCCAGTTGTTCAATAAACAACTTCAAAGTGCTTTACATACTCGGCTAACAAGCTACAGTAACTTGTGAGGAGAGTATCCTACAGCGTGAGTCCATGTTCAACATATAGGAGGGAACCCTCAAAAAATATTGAAAGTCTGAGAAATATAACAACTGCGCATAGCCGGACAGCCATGTGTTTTACACTAGTCAGCACTAAAACACCAAAGATAGATCAGAGTGCAGGACTGCTGAGTATTGACATTGACAGAATGAGGACCTTTATGTAAACTCTTTAAACTTGTTTTAAAATCTACATCACATTTATACTCTCTTATAGTAACTAATCTATTTCAATAAACAAGACCAAAATGAACCCCACATTAATTTGTTGCTGCCTACCCATCTCACTAAGTCATCCTGACATGAAGTTCCACAGGGTGTGGGGAGTAGTCAGAATTGAATCAATCGATATTCAAAACTAGAACAAATTAAGATAAAGTGAAATATGATTAGTTGACTCGAGCGGAGTCTACCAACAAGTGCTGATTATTATATCACCCACTATGGTTAACGTGCAACGTGAACATCCAAACCAGGGTTCAGTAGAGGAGAACTAGTCCACCAACTGCAACAACATTTGTGGAAAGGAGCAGAGACGACCAACAAGGTGAGAACTCCTATACACATTATCATGGCTTTAGTTGAAGTTATGGGGTCAAGGTCGAACTTCAGACTGTTATTGTTTGAATGTTAAGGGAATTTAAAAAATCAAAGCTGAAAATGAAACCTAAAGATTTATACCATCTGTTTGGAACTTATTCCTAATATTCCCTTATTTCTTGTTAGGCTAGGTGACAATATTTAAGTATTTATTGAAAAAATAGGACAATCAGTAATATCTAGGTGGACAGATGAATGCCAATCAGTAACTAAATTATGCCTAGGTGAAGCTTTGGAATTTTTAATGTCCAACTCTAATTATGTAGTGTAGAAACAGACACTTTTAAAAAACTTAAACAAGATTTAGTGGATGAATTTAAAAGGAAAGGACAATTTATATGATAAAAATCAGTGGATATGTGGGTGTGAAGAAAATAACATCTTATGTGTGTGTGTGTGTGTGAGAGAGAGAGAGAGAAAGAGATGAGTTTGTGGTGAGGACACAAAAGTCCATGTACATGTTCTTAGGCATTTTGAATTTAAAACTAATAAACAAAACTCTAAAAATCATAAAAAATAATGTATTCAGTTTTCAGCTGCTAGTTTGAGTACAGCATATGGAGAAAATATTCGCAAACATAATTAAAGGGTAGAGAAAAATCGACATTCTTTCTCAAGGATGGACATTTTTAAAATTGGCAACTATAATATTCCTCTTTGTGGTCATTATGAAAAGGAAGGCTCTAGTAATCAAGGCGTAATTTTGGAATTGATAGAAATATCAATGTTGCTTTTAATAGCCATGTGGAGGAAACCCATGTTTCTAATGGGACCTCCAATACTGTACAAAATGAGTTTTCCAGTACATTCTTGATGTGTGCCGAGAACATGATTATATTGAGTGGAACGTGGATAATTCGTACTAGAAGGGACCAGGAAAAATTTTGAACTATCTAAAAATTCAAATCAAATAAGTTTCCTGAAAGAAATCGAAAATAAGCACAGTTAAGTTTGCAAACAAGCTCAAACACTTTATTTAACGTAAATGATTATAATCTGTTCACGATTTATTTAAAAAGTCAGATTTTAATCTGTTTTTCTTGATTTAAGTGTCTCAGTCACAGTGTATGATTCTAATTGATTTATTGACTGGAAAATTGAATCACTTAAATTGTTGCGACTTTTAAAAAAAAGCCCAAGTTCTTGAATATGGTCCATGGCGTCTGCCGCTCTCGGGATAGGCCTTTCTTGAACTACTGAATAATTGTCATCTTCATCACCAGGTGCTCCATCCTCAGCCTGGATGTTATTGTTGAGAACTTCGGCGAAGATGTCCACATCAGTAACTTCACCACCACTGACACATCTTCATTCACGCTGATGAAGTCCGCATAAGAGATAGCAGGATCAGGAGTAACTTCCTCCCAGTTGCCAATAGCTGGCGCAGCTTCAGTAACAGTTTCTCCAGCATTTTCTTTCTTGATAAAGCTAGCTTTTCTTTAATCGGTTCTTAATTATTTCAACTTTCACTTGGTCCCACACTTGCTTACACATTTTAAATGGTGAGTAGATACGAAAGCATCTTCTATTTAAATATATCCGTTTTGATTATATTATTTAGGCTCAGCTATTTTTATGAGAATTTGTGATATAGACGTCCTTTAATATATTTTCTTGTAGGTAGCATGGCAAGTGTAAGTAAATTTATCTGATATCATCCAATGCCAAAGGGTATGCGGCTGGAAATGAACCCATGATTTGCCCCCCCGAGCCCCAGTGTCATATGTCCTGGTCAGCTCTCTCCCAATACTCGAACACACTACCTAAAAGGTAAAGTCCAGCTGAGAGGAGCGAGCAACTATGACAAAACTAAATACAACTTTACTAAAACACACCCTCAGAGGTGAGTCTGCGTCCAGACAGCTCTAGGAGTAGTGTGGACGCAGACACAATGTAGAGTCACTGGACGCGCACTCTGGTCACCAGTCGCAGTCACCTTGAAGGAACCGGCCACAAAACAAATTACGTAAACCAGTCCAGTCGGGGACGTGAGGCGCACAGAGGGAATCAACCATTAATTTATTTTACTACAGTGTAACCTGACTAATTCGAACTTTTGTAATTCGATATCGTCTTTAATTCAAATTTTTCGCCCGGCTCCGTGAATTTTGTATTAAAACAATATTAAAAAATTGTGGATAATTCGAATTTTGTTTTGGTTAGTTCGAAGTATTCTTAAGTTGTAATGTACTGTGCAGTATTGTTTTCCTACTTCTAGTTGCGGCGCCGAGTTCTATTTTTGGAAATAAGGGAGGTGACGTTGGAATGCGATCAGTATCCCTCTTCACGCTTCTCCCCTCCCCCGCTCATCCTTACGTATTAGCTTATACATACAGTTCTGTACTCATTTAGTCAAGGTTGAACCTCTTGAGCGGTTACATCCACTGTTCTTAGTGATTCGGCCGTAGCGATATTCTTGTGACATGTGAGTGTATTTTGTTTAGTACCGGTGAATATTGTAAGGTTGTGTTTGTATATGTGTGTATCATGATGTCACTGTCCAAGCCATAGTCCTATTGGCCGAATAAGTAGTGGTAATAAAGAAAGTGGAAAAGGGACTTAAAAATAAATCAGAAATTGCAAAGGCCTTCGGAACACCCCCTAACACACTTTCATCAATTTTGAAAAACAAAAAAATGTTGAGCCATGAAAATGATAGTGGACAATATAGGAAAAGATTAAGAGGACCAGAAAACCCATATGTGGAGAATTGTGTACTGAAGTGGTTCAAACAAGCTCGAGACAAAAAAAAACCAGTGAGCGGCCCCCTTCTTAGAGCAAAGGTTGAACATTTCGCATCTGAATTGGGAAAAACTAACTTCAAAGCGAGTGCAGGGTGGCTAGATGGATTCAATCAACGAAAAGGAATTTCCTTCAAAGTTGTATGTGGTGAAAGTGGTGTTGATATGCGTTCAGCAAATAATTGGAAGGAAGACGTGAAAGAAATGATACAGGACATATAACGGAAAAACATTTTTAACGTCGATGAGATGAGACTTTTTTTTTACAAAACTCTTGCATTTAAAGGTGAATGGTGCAGTGGGGGAAAGCTTATTAAAGATCGAACAATACTGTAGGTTGGGCCAAATGTGGATGGTTCTGAAAAGCTTCCGTTGTTAATGATTGGAAAATTGGCAAACCCACGTTGGTTCAATAATGTAAAATCGAAGCCAGTGGAATATGAGTCAAATAGAAGAATATGGATGATAGGTGATCTGTTTGAAAAATGGCTTTTAAAAATCGACTTACAGTTTGGGCAAACAAAATAGAACAATCTTTTTAATCATTGCCAGTTTCACTGCTCGTAACAGAGTTCCCCTTTTGGAAAATGTAAGGGTAATTTTTTTTCACGCCAAATATTACATCGGTTATTCAACCTATGGATCAAACGATCAAATTTCACAAAGTCTCATTATTTGCAACAAGCTTCAAACTTATAATCTTGTAACATTATTGTAAACCTAATTCTTATTATTTCTGTTTTTAATACATTTATTTATTTTTAAACAAATTATTTTTCCATTTAAATTTCACCTTGTTTGTAACGTTATCAAATTAATCTAGTAGGGTTTATTTTGGTCACAAGGTATCTTAAAACTTGATTACATTTGTTTGAATGACAAACTTTGAGTAGTTGTCATACATTCAAACTATCACTTAGGCCATAGTCTTGTAGAACGTATTATTATATTACCTTTAAAAAAAAAGCTGACTCATATCTTGTATATTGCTTTCAGAAACCATATTTTGTTGAAAGTTTGTTAACTATAATGAAACAAGTTAGCTAAAAACTGTATTACATTCGTTTGAATGGCATACTTTGTGTAGAAGTCTTACGCTCAAATTATTATTTAGGTTATAGGCTTGTAGGAAGTACGGTATCTACTAAATCCTGAATTTATTAGTAATCCCAATATTGAAGGCTTTATTTCGTACCAGAAGAAAAGCGAGAACAATCACTATATTCGTCCGGTGGCTATTTGATTGTACACGATCACGTTCTCACATCATTGTGCGCATGCACACATTGCTATTTTTTTTAAACTGACACATTTTACGTGAGTGAGTCAAGTATTTTAATGTGTGATGTATGTAACAGTCGTCTCGAGTGGGAAAAACTGGACATTCTGAAGAAACTTGTCTTCTCTAGCGCATGTTACAAAGAAAGCGTTGGACGCAGGGGTCACTGACTGCAGCAAACGGCAAGGCACGATTTTAGAAATGAACCAGAGGATGAAGTAAGCGAAGACAGAAACGACTACCTTCATAAGCGATACTGTGAAAATGTGTTTGAAAGCAAACACTACTGTACAAAATCTAGATCACCCTGTTGTGTGCCATTATCTGAAAATGGAAGTTGTCTCTTCATGCCTAGACCTATATATCATGCCTGTCACTTTGCTACATAATGCCAATTTTTAAAATAAAAATGCTACATAGCGTGAGTTTCGAAATTCAAAATGCTATTTTTGGTGATAAAAAAAACAGTATATCTACCCAGTAGGCATTTTTCGTTGGGGGTTAAAGGGTTTGGAAGAAGAAGAGGTGGTAGTTATAGTTCTACCTTCTCTCCCTCAAATGGAAGCGCTGATCCATGAAGCGTTTTGAGTTGATAGCTTTAACCCCCAGATGACTAGATGGTGAAATGTCACTTACACTCTCTATTAATTTAATTTTAATCACACCACGCTTCGATATTTAAATATCAAAATGAGTGGATATTATTTTATTATAAATTATAGGCACAATATTTCAGTCACAAATCACATGTCTTTATGTAGGGATATGTCAAAGTGTATCTAGTAACGTTTATAATGTTGAATAAGCCGTTTTCCCACGAAAATGTGATGTTATCACATGATTCTTTAAATGCTCATCCAATAGTTAATATATATTTCTAGCTATCTATTATTTCTATTCTTGGGGCTTA
Source organism: Timema shepardi (assembly GCA_902151425.1). Taxonomy (NCBI): domain Eukaryota; kingdom Metazoa; phylum Arthropoda; class Insecta; order Phasmatodea; family Timematidae; genus Timema; species Timema shepardi. Next base: position 99,238 of record CABFVX010001087.1, read on the forward strand.
TTTTAGCCAGCCTTTTTTATCTTGCCCAAATACTTTATTTTGTCTACCGTATTTATTTGCGTACTGGCTGTGGAATTTGTAAGCACAGATACAATTATTTTGATTTAATACCTTACTAAGACTTTAGGCGGGAACGAAAGTTTTACAAGATTGTTTAATCTTGGTACTCTTGTTAATAACAAATTTACCTTTGTTGTGACGGAAAGAAAATGGGATGGACTATTATGAGTCAGTCTTTTGCGCTGGAAAAGTCAAGATTTTAATGTTTTGATATATCTTACTTTGAATCTACGTTAATATATGCTTACAAATTATTTAGTAACAAACCAATTAAAATTGAAAGACAGTAGATAGGCCAAATGTTTTAATTTTTTAAGATAAATTCTACTATTCAATTAAACATGTCAGAATCCAAAGCTTATTTGTCTATTTACAAACATTTTTTCGAGGAGTTTTTAGCTACGATCAACCCGATAGATCAACTTCCAGTTAAAGTCGCTGGATATTCATTGTGTGAAAATGAAATTGTTGGGGAAATTATAGATTGGACCCTACAATACCTCAACCAAAAGTAAGTAGCTAGCGTTCTTTAATTGCCGACGAGTTCGGCTTCACACACACACATAAAAATGTTTTTTTACCACCGCGTCTTACGAATCGTTTTAGGCCTATACGCTTATGTGCTACTGTACTAATTACTCTAAGGGGTTAGTGATGAGGAAGGTTTTATTTAAAGGAAGTATACTTGCATTTGCGTGAACTGAGTGGGAAACCATCTAGGGGAAACCACCTTTAGTACACCCGACCAGGTTCGAACCATTATTTCCCTGCCGTAGGCAGTCTAGTGTCTTGTGAGAGTAGCTCCTTAGACCATGCAGTTACTGAAGCAGGTTCATTTACTATAAATTAATATTGAATATTACTACTATTTCTAATGTAAATATATAGACCAAGTATATTTTCTTTCTAAGGAGCTACGGTGTACCCTTTGGATAAATATATGAGCTAGGCCTATACTTAATTTTTATAGTAAGCCTTATTACATCTTTAAGAGATCTTAGAACACATTTCCCAACTTATTGAAAAAGGGTTGTTCCAGTAAAAAAAAAAGGGAAGGTTCACAAAATATTGCACATTCAAGGCCTTTTTTCCAAACAAAATATTCTGGGGACTGTACACACATCAACCACATTTTTTCCATACAAAATGGCCCAATAAACATTTCCATTTCATCAAACATATTTTACTTGGTGAAAAATGATATTGCATTGATTAGAAAGAGGAAAACCCCTCAATATTCATATATTTTAAAATGGCCTGTATCTCTTGTACATTTCTCACTTGCAAGCACATACTACACCTCAAACCAGCCTGTATTCAAGATACCAAGATACTTTTTTTAGGAACGTGCAATTTGTCTTCAATGTCCACATTTCATATTTTTCCTTATCAAAAACAACTCTCTCATTATAAGCACAATCATGCAGTTATTCATTCCATGTCATTTCATCCAATATTCAGAGTAAATGTAACCCACCAATTTAGATTTTGATAAAATATGGCACACAGTATCTTTGAATCCTTTTGTAATCTTAGGCTTATTTTAAATTTCAAGACCATCTACCGGTAGGTCTAACTAAAAGTTTCTAAGCTATTGAAGTCCAAATATAATCTAACACCTGAAAAGCTTCTGTGACAATGGTATGCAAAGTTGGCCTGGCATGACAAACTATTTAATTATTAGATCTCTAGAACTAGAAAAGGTAAATACATGGTTTTTTTTTACTATCAATAAAAACATGATTAATATAAAGTACTCATATCAAAGAAAGCAGAGCCGAAAAAACTCCACCAATTGTTGTTTTCACAACATTCTTAGATAGGTCCAAGGTACTCATTTTAAAGAAGATTTATTTTACTTTCTCTGCTAAAATAGTTACTGGTAGGGTAAATCATTTATATATGGGTCAAGGTGGGTAATTGTGAACACTTTTGGATGAGTCTACCTAAGCTTTCAATTCTATGAAACACTTGTAGTTTGACCATGAAATTAACCCATGGTATTAAGTTCAACATATCTCAAGTTATAATTTAGCCCTATATATTTTTTATAATTTTGCAGCTAATAATAACTAAGCAATAGCATGTTCACAATTACCCAGAAATTGGGGGTAATTGTGAATGCCACTTGGAAAAATACTAAACAGACAGGTATCCTATGGAAGATGTGGGCACTGTGAATGAAGAGCACGCTATGTTGTTCACTTTTGCCCACTTTCAAAATGCTTTGGTCAAAAATATGCGTTCACAACTGACCATATTCTATGTCATGCAAAAATGTTCCAATAAAAATAGTGAGAAATAAATTTGAAACAGAGGATATATTTACAAAAAATTGTTGACTGGTAAAAAACAAACAAAGCAACATCTTAGGCTACATAATATGTTGATTCACAGCACTATATTGTGTGAATTTATTGGTAGACCAAACCCTTCCTTCACCTCTAACAAGACATCTTGTGAATGTGAGGAATGCCAGGCCTCTACCGTGGTTCGGATTCCACGTTAAACTGTAGGTCCTCCATTTCATCTCACAATGACCATACCATTACACATTAGCGTAAGTGCGTATAACCCGAATGGGTAGTAAGACGCGGTGCTAATAATAATAATAATAATATAGGTAGACCTATGCTTAACTTTGTTTGCGTTCACAATTACCCACTAAATTGAAAAGTAGTATCTAGTTGTGAACTCATAAATTAGGAGACTAATACAAGATATAAAAGAACTTTATAAAAATCAGATCATCCTATTGTTAAAAACAAATTACAGAAATTGGGTTTCAACCTGTAAAAGTTTTTGTTGTATTTAGGAAACATTATTTTGTCAACCTATGCACCATTAATTTGTTAAAAAAAACACGTTTTTTTCTAACTAATCTTGACATGAAAAAGTGAAGATAAATTATTGAAATTTTTACAGGTGATATAAAACTAACAACATTTTCAGAAAATATATTTTTCTTTCCACTAATATTGAAAATTAAAAAATTATAAACAACGTTCACAATTACCCACATTGACCCTAATGAAAATTTTGCCATAACTTTAAAACCTTAGTAATTTAAACTCCCTGTATTACAACTCAAAAAGTATGTTTATCTTTCTTTTGTTTACTAAGGGAGGTTGAGTAAGCCCTTAGGGGATGGGTTTCATTTCTGAATGCATAAACAAAGCACAACATGAGTCACCAAAATATGCACCATAATAACACCATTCAACCTTTTGCACCAAAAACCTTCCTGATTTTTATCACTTCTCTGGTCTTTTAATGATGACATGCATTCTTTTGAGTCAAGCTTACTGTGATACCATTTTTTTTGTAGTATTAAGGTCTGTTTACACTATGCAACAAAACATGTTGTTAAACCATTTATTTTGCAACTTGTTGCATTTTAGTGTTTATACAACATTTGTTGTAAATAAGCCAAAAACGAAAATCGGCACTAAACAAGTTGCAATCAATTTGCATCCATGGATTCTGAGGAAGATATCCTACTTGCGGCCGCAGCTTGTGTTGCTTAGTCAAAATAATAGGGCTGGACGGTTTTGGCTTCCACCATCTTTACTAGCTAGAGAAAAATATTGTACAAGGGACCTATAAACGTCTGCTTGCCTCCAATTCTCCATTTTATAACAACACAACACAACACTGCACACATGCTTATTGAAACTCTACTGTAGGTAGGCTTGCCAACTATAAAGCATGCAATTCCGGGAGATCGCTGCTGGGGCTAGAATATTTTATACGATACTCATAGCCATAGTTCTACCACACGACTTTTTTTTTCGTGATATTTGCATCATTAAATATAACACTAGCTAATTTATTATAGCAATATTGGCTGTTATAACTTAGATGGTGTTTAACAGTATGATAAGTTGTGGCTACCTCTGTGGCAGTAGCTAAGTCATCTTCTTTGGTGTTGGGTATTTTTTTTTAATGCAGTGACAGCAGTGGTTTGCTTATATTGCGTTGATTCCTCCAAATTTGACTTTTAAAGCCTGCATGCACAATTTATACTCACCTTTAAACTCACATTTCTTCAGCAACCATTCAATTTTTTTTAACTAGTCGTTATTAAATGATGTGTAATATTTTATCTTCTTCTCACTTGGACATTTTCACAAATCTCAATGATAAATTATAATGGATGTTCACTCAAAATTATATATTTACTTAGCGCATGAAATATTTTTTTCAAAATAAAATTAAACTAAAGCGAATTAAATTAGTGCAAAGTAATCAACTAGACATTGACACAAAACAAATAAGTAACCAAAAGGTAACTGAAAGTAAGGAGCTGTCCAATACCTGTAGCATGGCTGTGTAGGGGAGTGAGTCAGGGCCACGGAGTGTTGCCAATTGCCAGTGACGTTTGTAAAAGTTAAATATTCAAAATGTCGATATTTGTTCGATAGTAAGTAGGTAGTATATTTATGTGTATTTATCAAAACTATCAAATTAAATAATGTAGGTACAATACATTGAACATTTAATATTGTAAATTGAGGTTTTTGGTGTTTCTTTTGAAATCTCGTAGATATCTAACTTCCGAATAGGGATTCACAGGAGATGAGAGAAGAGTCATGATTCTGGGAGACTCCTGCCCAATCCGGGAGGATTGCCAAGCCTAACTGTATGATAGTTAGATAGAGTTGTGGAGCAGGAGGGGAAGTAATGTAACCATGTGTTCGACAGTGTCGAAGGTCCTCTATTTATGCAAAAGGTTTTGAGAACAGAAATGTTTCTTTGATCTTTACCGCCAAGCCACGGGAAACGTGCAACAGGTTATAAAACAAGAAAGTTGTTTTAAAACAATATTCCGTTGATTTTACAAGAAGTTGTAAAACATTGTTTCAAAACATAAAGTCTTACAACTTGTTGCATACTGTAAATGGACCTTTACCTTTACCATGGAACAAGAATTTGAACGGTGCAGTGTTGGACTATTCAACAGTTCATTATGTCATAAAACACGCAATGTAGGCCTATTGGCAAAGGGATTTGTGAATTAAGTGGAATTATTTAGCATAAACAAAGAATTAATATCTGGGTGAGCAAATATATCAAATGAAAACTTAAAATAACTTTGTTTTCACCATCATTGTTATTATTACTTTCTTAAATATGAAGACCTACAGTTTTCTCGCTGCAACCCATTTAAGTATCATGATAAAAAACTAATAACAATATATTTACGTTAGGTTAGCCTTGTAGTTGTGGAGCAATCAAAAATAAGACAAATTAATGTCTGTCCTGGTCAAAAATCATGTTTTCTTTGTAGAAAACAAGTCAAAAGAAGTATTACAAAAGCCTGAAGACCATTTTGAGGATGTCATTTCGGGAGATGAATTTGCAGAAGTTGAGAGATGATGAAAAAGGCGTAATTGATTTAGAGCAAAGAGCAAAATATTTGGACATACTTGAAGTCCTCATTTAAAATAAAAGTACTGTAAACCACCAGATAAAGATAAACATGCTAACCATGGCTCCACCATCGTGGTCTAGAAAAAGAATTTCACAATAATTTGGAGTGTTTCAATTTATTGTGCATCACTCTAAGAAGCTGCACAATGAAAAAGGAATTTTATACACACCTTAACCACGGCATGGCAGTATTTTTTCCTGACACTGAAAATCTTGTCAAGGAATTTTATCAAGATAATGAATACTCCAAACAAATGCCAGAAATGAAAGACAAAGCTAGTATCAAGATATTGTTGATGTTCAGAAAAGACAAATTTTGAGGAATTTGAAGGAATTGTACAGAGAATTTAAGTCTAAATATCCTAGTATTTCTGTAGGCTTTTCAAAATTTTGTACATTGCATCCATCATTCATTGTGTGCATGTACTACAGTAAAATATCTCTTAACAAATACCTCTGAATAGCGGAGTTTTCTTTCTAGCAGACAGTTTACATTTCCTGGCAAAATAACATGAACTCATTACAGTGAAACAATTTAACATAAACAAACTTTCTCAGTAACAGAAACAGACACTCCTGGATACATTTATTTATGTATGCCTATAAAAATCCCTAAACAGTGGACAAAAATTGAAAACTTCAGTCCATATTCAGTATTTTACCGTGGTAATGTTAGGAGTGCTATTGTCTCAAGTGAAGTGTGAGTGGTACCATTCTTGTCCTCTAGGGAAGGTTTCTAAAATAGCTTACCTTCCAACCCTTTCACAGTAGGTTTAGTCTGTGCTTGTGCACAAATTTACTTTGCAATTTATACAGTAAGTTACATATATATGTATTTATTCCTGCATAAAATACTGTACAGTACAGTAATTAGATTGTTGTAGTTAGTATCCACAGTAATATAGGTTCATATGGATTAAACTGTATTAAAACAGTATTTTTTTAAAAAGAAATTTCCCACTCTCCCTCCACGCAAATGCGGGTTCACTTCCTCTAATACAACCTTCCCAATTCCTAATCCATTAGAGTAATTAGTACTTAAAAGCGTATAACCCGAACGAGTAGTAAGACGCGGTGCTAAATATTTTTTTAAAAAGAAATTTAATAAATAATTTTTCCAAATAGCTAACAATCTTTTTTATGGAATTCTTTATTTTAGAAGTTGTCCACTACTAAGATTTATTATTATTATTTAGCACCGCGTCTTACTACCCGTTCGGGTTATACGCTTTAAGTAAATGGATTAGGAATTGGGAAGGTTGAATTAGAGGAAGTGAACCTGCTTTTGCGTGGAGGGAGAGTGGAAAACCATTTAGGAAAAACCACCCCCAGTTCACCCAACCGAGATTCGAACCTCGATCTCACCGTCCTCAGCAGTCGAGCTCAACACGACAAGCGCGTTAGCCAGCTACGCCACCGAGGCGGGATCGCTACTAAGAGATTTCACTTAATCATATACAAACAAAAATTATTCTTTACAATAGAATAATATAAAAATTAACATTTTGTCTCAGTTTTATGAATTTCCAAATATCACATTGTAAGTTTCGTTACTATTATGTTGAAAAATCAATAGTTTTTTGGTGACTAGTAATAGTCATAAACAATGCCAACAAGGTCTTAGATCAATATCATTATGCGAGTTTTGAAAAAAAAAAAAAAAAAAAATTAAAACATATACTTTTTAAAATACTATTTAAAGTAAATTATGAAAAAGTGGCTTTGCTAGAAACTCTTTTTATTTGGATTTTACATGGGTATATTATGTGAAAGGAATATTATAATTATAGCTCAAATCTACTTTTGGAAAACCCTATGGGCCAATAGCAACTCCCAATTATATGTAGTGGCATTTTGAATTTGCAGCATATAGTTTGACTTATGTTCCACTATTAAATTGCAGTACAGGTATTATAGAGTACATAATAGTTGCCAGATCTCATCCGCTCGAGAAAGATTGAATTTTTTTTATCAGAAATTTTTGAAGTTTGGTTTATGCCAATTATTATTTATTAATATGTTTATTATTATTATTATTATTATTATTATTTATATTATATTATATTAAATACTCTTTAAATAGACACTGCACAAAATATATAGGTTGGGGTCTGTATTCTTGTATATCAAGGTGACCTAGTGGACTTGGGTTAAGGTGTCGGACTTCTGTGCTGGAGTCCAGGGCTCAATCCTCGGTCCCGGCACAAATTTATCTGATTACCAAACCCTTCCTTCACCTCTGACAAGATGTGTATTAATCACAACTTGTGAATGTGGGGAATGCCAGGTCTCCACCGTGGTTCTTATTCCAAGTTAAACTGTAGCCCCTCCATTTCATCTCACAATCACCCTACTATTACCCATTAGCATAAGTGCATATAACCTGAACGGGTAGTAAGACGCAGTGATGATGATGATGATGATGATAATAATAATAATAATAATAATAATAATAATAATAATTGTATATCAAACTGAAGATGGTCTTCACAAGTCAGTTAAAACAGATTGCTTTCCCCTTTCTCTCACCACATAAATGTGTGAGCACTTTCTTAAACAATTACCAAACTCATCCTTATTTGGATTAACAATACTATGTTGTTTCTAACCTTAGTTTTTAGTCCAATAACAGTTTATTAAATCACTAAATATCATAAGGCCTGCACTAAATAGATGATCGAAACACAACACTAATATCTCACAAATAGTAGACAGACTTCTTAGGTAATGTTTCAAACAAATATGTTTTGCCTTTCCAAGAGGACATTAGTTCAAATTTTCAACTTTTATCAGTTGAGGAAGTCATTGGTGCTAAGCTCAGCAGGGCTATATTTATATTTACACTTAATGCTTCATCTGGTACCTGTGTTTTGGGTATCAATTAATTATACTAATTTCAATTTTTAAAAATAAGGATCCATAAAGTTTCAATGGGTAAATGCACCGATATTTCTTTGGAACTTTGAAAAGATTCATTGATAAAACCAACTCCAGAGAATTATCTTCTTAGTTTGTGTATTTTATGTGCACTTTTTGAACACACAGATTATATCAACAGACGACTTAAAAACTAACCTAATACTAATAAAAACACAAAATTTGGTTCCCCATACAACAATTTACAAATACTTAATCTTTGACCATGCTAGAAATGGAACCCGAATTCCTATTTAAGTTGAATCCCGCGCTATCTACAATGGTAAGGTGTTGAACTCATGCCATTGAATTCTACCAGGGTTCAAACCCCGACCTGATTACTAACGGTGATGAAGTGTAATGAAATTATAACGCCTTAGACCAATTTTTGTAGCTGGTTTGGTCACCCAAAAGTATATTAATTTATGGATGATATAATAAATTGCTGCACTTAAAATATATTTTCACTTATTTAACATTGTCTTGACAATTACAACAAAATCTAGCCTATTGAACATTACAAACAAAGAAATATATTTGTTTCCAAAATGAATGAAATATTGACTAAACATTGTATGTGTAATCAATACGATCACTTGTTATAATGTGGATGGGATTAGCTGACATAACTCTTCAATCTTCAACGTTACAACTGTATAACAGTGCTGTGTTCTTTATGGCCCAGTCTAGTGTAAACTGAAATACATATTCTACAAAGTCTTCAAAATGCCACCACACATAAACGGGAGGTGATATTGGCATGTAGTTGTTCAAAAATAAATTTGAACTATTCTTATCATTTCTTTCACATTATATACCTATGTAAAGTCAAAAGAATTTTTTTTAACAAGTCAACTTTTTTATATTTCATTTTAAATATTTCAAGAGTTATTATATCGTCACCCGAGAGTGCAAATGTTCTATGTCCAATTATTCACTTTTGTGTAAAAGAGCATTGAAATTTGACCTTGCCTATAGGAACAATGTTACTAGATGACAACTCGAATTTGTATCTTCTTAAGTAATTATATATTAGTCTCAATTTAACTGCAGGTGAATGAATCATATGCATCCTAAATAAATGTAAACATCAAATTTCTCAAATTTCCCCATTTTGGAGATAAAACACTTGATTTCTTGGGTAACGATATGTTTTAATGTTTTTAAACTCCTGTAAAAGATGTACTGTGTACCTACATTTCAAACTTTACAGGCGTTGTTCATGATTATTGATCAGATTAATTACTACAGCCACTAAAAATATTGCAGGGTTCCTACGGTCTGGAAGTCATGTAAAATCAGGGGAAAAAATAATAGTCAGGGAAAGTCAGGGAAATAACAATTCATGTCACACTTAGAAAAAACAAAGACATTTTTTTCGTATCTACTGCGTCATAAGCCACTGCCCCAATGAAGAAAGCTGAGGGGCACTTACCATGCTCAAACTTGCTGTAACACAAGTTTTGGTAGCATTTTAATTCAGAAGGTGAACGCAGAAATCTCCTGGCCTGCACATGACAATTCTTTTAACTCTAGTGATCCATTGTTTTGGTTCTTATTCAAGGTTTGGCATCATTGTTGTTGGATACAGTGAATTAGAACTGATTCTGCTACACCAAAAATGTCTAAAAAAACAGTTTTTAACCAGCTCTAGTTAAACCCAGAGCATTTTCCTGAATTCTCATACTGGATCAGTGGCGTTGAAAGTAATAAGTTGCAGGCATTTTGTAAAGTGTGCAAAAAAATTATAAACCTAAGTAATATGGGAAAGCAAGCATTAGCTTCCCATGCAAAAGGACCAACTCATATCAAAACTCTTGAAACTTTGACAAATAAACGCTCTCTGTTGACTTTTTTTCTCAATAAAGTCAAGTGATTCAGGTTCATCGATATCCCCTGTTTCAACAGAATCTCAAGCACACAAAGACATTCTACCTAGTGGTGATTCAGCTGGTTGCTCGAAGAGTTTTTCTGTTTCATCGGAAATCGTAAAGCCGCAGAAGGAAGCTGTTGCCAAAAGTGAAATTAGTGTAGTGCCTCGAAAGAAACCATAACACTTTTGTTATAAAAGATGATATAACTAAAGCGGAAGTAATTTGGGCTATGCAAGTTGTTTACAAAAAAATGTCTTTCAATTCGTGCAATAATTTAAGTACAATTTTTCAGTTGATGTTTCTCGAGTGTTTCATTACCAATGCCTTTACCCTTGGCGGAGACAAGGCTGCATACTTCATTGTGCATGGCTTGGCTCCATTCTTTCATAACAATTTACTGGACCGCTTAAAATCATGTAACAACTTTGTAATTTGTTTTGATGAAGCATTGAATAAAGTTATTCAAAGAGGACAAATGGACATTGTAATACGATTCTGCGACAAGGAAAAGCATAAAGTCATCAGTCGTTACTTAAACAGTGTATTTTTTGATAAGAGGACCGCTGAAGAATTACTGAAGCATTTTCTGGATGGTATTTCTCTTCTTCCACTCTCTAAGTTGATACAAGTGTAAATGGATGGCCCAAATGTCAATTTAACGTTTATAACACTTCTTCAGGAACACATCAAATGTGTCACAGACAATGAAGTATGTAGTTTGCTAAATCTGGGAACATGTGGGCTTCATGTTGTTCATGGTTCCTTGAGAACAGGAGTGGAGGTCTAGTGATTGGGATATAAGTAGCTTATTGCGTCACATGTACTACTTGTTCACTGAGTCTACAGCTCGTCGAGCATTGTTTACTCAGTTGACAGGATGTACATCTTTTCCATTGAAGTTCTGTGGTGTGCGATGGTTAGAGAATGCAAAGTGCTTTCAAAGGGCATTACAAATTTGGGACCATGTTGTTAAATTATTCAAAGAAGCAAAACTTCCTAAAACAAAACCTGTAGAGACACTGAAAAGAGCAGCCTGTGATCCATTCCTAAAGTGTAAACTAGCTATTCTGCAAGACAATTGCAGAGGAATGTCATCCTTTCCTACAACGGTTCCAGACATCAAAACCAATGACTCCTTATCTTTTTGAAGCTGTAGAGAAACTTCTAAGATACCTTATGAATCGTTGCGTGAAACCTGATCTGATGAAGTGCAACGGCTCCAACGTTACAGTCTATCAACACAAAAAATTTGAAATTTGATCCTTAGCAAAAATATTGATTTAGGATTTGCAACAAAACGTATATTAGGAGAAACTGCAATCACAGTAACAGAAAGACAAAAGCTAGAATTTATACACGAGTGCCGCAGTATGTTAACCACCATGATTGCAAAACTATAAGAAAGAAGTCCCTTAAAACAGAAAGCTGTGAGAGGTTTGTCTTCATTGGATCCTTCTGTTATTCAACATTCACCTCAACTGGGCCAGAAGAGATTTCCTTTTCTTTTGGAGGAACTCAACCATCCCAACATCATAAATGATGTTCTGGCTGACAATGACAAGAAAGAATATTTTCATTTTGGCAACCTCAAAAAATCTCAGCTTCAAGAAATATTTCAGCTTTGTGATCAGTTTAGTAATAAAGTTGAACTTGACACTATTTATGGTAGCTTTCTAATAGGAGATGCAAACTACAAACATCTTTGGGAAGTAATAAAGATTTGCCTTCTCTTGTTGCATGGGAATGCAACTGTTGAAGGTGTTTTTCAGTCAATAAATCTTTACTGGTTGAAAATATGCATGAAAAAACAATCACTGCACAGCGTAACATTCATGATGAGATACAAGAAGCAGGAGGGATTAAAACATACACATTAGCAAAAAGATGTTGGATAACGTGAGAGGTGCTCGGAAACGCTATCATGAATATTTGGAGATGAAGAAGCAGAAATAAATCTTTACTGGTTGAAAATATGCATGAAAAAACAATCACTGCACAGCGTCACATTCATGATGAGATTCAAGAAGCAGGAGGAATTAAAACATACACAATAGCAAAAAGATGTTGGATAACGTGAGAGGTGCTCGGAAACGCTATCATGAATATTTGGAGATGAAGAAGCAGGAAAGAAGTGAAAACGACAAGAAGAAGGCAGAAGAGAGGAAATTAGATATACAAGTTAAAGATTTAGAAAGAAAAAGAAAAAAATTAATGATGGCAACTGAAGAGAAACGAGAACCAATAGAAGTGGAGTTGCAAGAACTGAAGAAGAAACAAGTTTCACTTTATTAAATATAGCATAGTATCTTATTGTATGACTTTTGATGATTTTAATAAAAATAAAATTGACTTGAGACATGAATAATATGAAAGAAGACACAGTTCCTCTTGCGAGCTATTCAGTTCAGGATATGTACAGTTTAGGTAAAATAAGACTGTAATGATACCAAACTTTTTAGTATGTTGTTAGTGGCCTGTTATTTAGTATGTATTTCTTCACATGATACCAAAGTGAATCAAGTTTGTTATAACTTATTGATAGGGTTAGACATATTTAATTATTTTTCCATCATTTTCCCTGAACTGATTGGCAAGACGTCTGCTTTCTTATTCTTCCATGAGAGGTGAGGCAAGGTCGGCTGTAGGGGAGGAGGAGGCCGAAATAAATGTAATTAAATTAATATTTTCACATTTATAGTATCGTAAAGTTATAGTAGAAATTTCATGAGAAATTGCTCAGGGAACTTGGGAAAATAGTCAGGGAGAATTTTTTTACAAATACTGTAGGAACCCTGTATTTGCTTTCCTGCACAATCATAACAATACTTATGATGTGATATGTTTGGAAACTTGTGAAACTAAGACACAAAGATAATTTTCATATTTTGTAGAAAATAAGTTATTTAATAATTCATTGGTAGTTTGTATTTATTTCACTAGATGCATTAGTGAATATTATATAATATAGCATGATTATTTCATAGGGATATCTTTATGTTCATTTTTAAGCTACACAATGGCAGTGCTGTTAGAAAGAAAAATGACAGTACTTAAGGGGAAACCAATAAGTTGGAAAGTGATAATAAGTTTTCCTTGGAGCTTGTACTGCAATTTAAGAATGGAGCAACCTATATCACTGAAAAAAATATTACAACAACAATAATAATATAAATAGTAATAAACACCTATTCACATAAACCGAACTTCAAATGTATTGCCGTGAAGTGTATCAACTATGTATTAACTTGATTATTTACTAATATAAAAATTGTTAGAACTAAGGCTACAGGGAGCTGACCTGCACTGAACCGCACTAGAAAAAAGTGGCTACAAGAGCTGAATGTAATGGAAAACTCAAATTGATGGGTGCACCACTGCAGTCCTGCCATCGAAGGTAGTGTTGTGGAAGCCATGACAAAAAAATTGTAGTTGGCATGAAAGAAAAAGAGTTCAAAAGCTACCAAACGTTTCTGAAGACGCTCAAATTGTCATGCATATTTGGGGTGGGGGGTTGGGTTAGTAACTACACAATCCTTACTGCACAGCAGAAATTCAAATTATTATTATTATTATTTAGCACCACATCTTACTACCCGTTTGGGTTATACGCATTAAGTACTAATTACGCTAATGGATTAGGAATTGGAAAGGTTGAATTAGAGGAAGTGAAGCCGCATTTGCGTGGAGGGAGATTGGAAAACCATTTAGGGAACCCCCCCAGTTCACCCGACCGAGATTAGAACCTCGATCTCCCCGTCCTCAGCAGTCGAGCTCAACACGACTAGCGTGTTAGCCAACTATGCCACCGAGGCGGGTAGAAATGCAAATGAATGCCCTCTTGACGATTTGTCCACTCCAGTAAAATGTGAAACTAATTAGTTTAGCCACTTGCATTTAAAAACATAAAAAACACTTCCAAAATTTTGTGATGAGTTGTGGTGCTTTGTGTAACCTGTCTTTAATCTATCTTAAGCAAATTTGGCAACTGCGCGCTGCCTAAGACAATTGCTGCAATTAAAGAGTGAAAGGTCTATAGCAGCCATAATTTAGTATTAAGACTTTAATATATTTTCCTGTATAGCAGTTGGGTTTCGAGTTAAGGACTTAAGTGTATATTCCTGTCTATAAGCAATTGTTAAGCGTTAGGATTGTAGTATATATTCCTGTCTAGCAGCCATTATTTAGAATTAACAACTGTAATATATGTTCCTGTCTAGCAGCCATTGTTTAGAGTTAAGGACTGTAGTATATATTCCTGTCTAGTATCCATTGTCTTGAGCAGCGGTTCCCAACGTGGGGTAGTGTACCCCTAGGGGTATGTGCCAGGACATTTGGAGGTACGTGAAAATATTTGAATAATGGCAGAAAAGGCTACATATGCCAGCAATGTAAGACAAAAGATCAGCCAAAAGCTATTAAATTAACTCTACAATATGGTGAGAGGTAGTTTTATATATTTGACCTTGAGAAAATGATTTCAATTTCAGTCATAAAACAGTTTTTAAAATTATTAATAAATAAATTAATTAATTAAACATGTTAGTTTTTATTCTAGTTTTTCCTTTATGAATGTAAAAGTACTATGCACTCCTTATTCACCTTATTATTACATTATTTTTATATCCCATTATTAGCCCATTTATTTTCATTTGCAATAAATACAGCTGAAATAGCTACTAATGTGTTAATTACACATTTTTCTAATATTAAGGGCACAATTTAAGGAAATGGTTTGCCAAATAAGCAAACAAAAAAAGGTTGGGAACTGCTGGTCTATAGTTAAGGACTGTAGTCTATGTTCCTGTCGAGCAGCCATTATTTAGAGTTAAAGACTGTATCATGTGTTTCTGTCAAGCTGACTTTGCTTAGAGTTAAGGACTGTAGCATGTGATCCTGTCTTGAAGCCATTGTTTAGAATTAAGTACTGTAGTATGTGTTCCTGTCTAGCAGCTGTTGTTTAGATTTTAGGACTTTAGTATATGTTCCTCTTGTCTAGCAGCTGTTGTTTGGAGTTTAGGATTGTGGTATTCCTGTCTAACAGCCATTGTTTAGAGTTTAGGATTGTGGTATATGTTCCTCTTGTCTAGCAGTTGTTGTTTAGAGTTTAGGATTGTGGTATTCCTGTCTAACAGTCATTGTTTAGAGTTAAGGGCTGTAGTATATATTCCTGTCTAGTAGCCATTGCCGAGAGTTAAGGACTGTACTAATGGTTCCTGTCTAGCAGCCATTGTTTATTGCTAGGACCTTTCTATACAATTTTTGCTTAGTGTATAAAATTTATTTGTCATTGTGCTTTGATGGTTTCCATCTTTTTAGTATTTTAAGCTACCATCATTATTAAAAAGAATTAGTGTAAGAAAGAGGCGAAATTTGTTTGGAGGACTGTAGAATGTACCTGGCGACAATTCTTCATTACTATCTCACCTAGCAAACAAGTTGGCTGCTCTCTTCCCGGATACCTCCAGATAACACACACATTATCACAAGTTCTCTTCTACACCATAAACAAGAATCTTCTCTTATTACTCACTATATTGTGTGTACAGTCTGATTTGGATAGGGAGGAATTTTTCTGACAGTTACAAACAGTGACAAGAGTTAGTAAAACAATATATATGCATATGTCAAGTCATAAGATATAAAACTGTAAATTTTGATAGATAGTATCTATACCTATACAAATAATACTAACAGTAGTAAGATGTTATCAATTTTCTAGCACTACATCTTACTACCCATGAGGTCTGTACATCTATGTACTAATTACACTAATGTGTTAGATGTTAAGAAGGTTAAATTTAGATGAACTGTACCCACATATTGTTTGAAGGAAGAGTGGAAAACCTTCCATGGAATACCACCCTTAGCATACCTGACCAGGATTCAAACACCGATTTCCCCATCATCAGCAAACCAGACTATATGAATTTGACATCTAGTCCCTGTGCCTACTGATACAGTTTCAAACAAATAATCATGAATAATCTAGTCTTTAATATAAATCTATCTTTAGTAAGGTTCTGGTAGGTAGAATGATAAATGACAGTTACAAACACTGGTAAAACTACTTTCACATATTCATACCTCAATTAATGTGACTTAGCACTATAACTTTTGATGGATATTATCAATATCTATAAAATAATATTGATAGTTAAGTAAAATGCTATCAATGCTGCCCCCCCAAAAAGTTTGTATTTTAAACTGTTTTTCATACCAGTATCCTACTGTAGTTAGTTTGAGGATGAAAGATAAATTTTACCCAGTGATAGCATTTTAGGCTGTAGCTTATGTTATGAAAATATAAGTAGTGTGTTCTCTTTTGCATGGAGTTACAAAAATTATACACTGTCAATCTAGTTTGTAAATCCACATCTAAACGAAAGGTGATCCTAGTTTAAAATATATTACTTTGAAACAAGTATAGAGTGGGAACGATTTGAATTATGACTGTAGCTAGAATTAAGGTTGTGGAGTCAAAATGCCAAGCCTTCGACTCTGACTTCCCTATTTTTCTACTGTCCGACTCGTGCATCAGAAATGGCTAATAATATATATTGATTAGTAATAACAAACTTACTACAGTAAAATGCTACAAAACATATTACTTTATGAGAAGTTTCTTCAGCATTGTGAATTTATATTTGAATAAATTTGTCAATCCAAATTACACATATTGCTCCTAAAGAATAAAAAAGTATGGAATTAAAATAATATATTTACCATAGGCCTATATTATTATATTATAAGTTTTTATTTTGAAGCCATAGTCAGCACATTTTTACCAACTCAGACTCCAACCAAAATGGCTTCTGACTCCACATCCTTGGCTAGAATAATCAATAATTTGGTCCATAAAAATATTTTGGGATTAAAATAAATCCTTCAAAGTGATACTCATTTAGATAAAAGTTTATGGAATAGAGGTGACATGAAAACACCCCTGATTCAAACCCAAGAGAGGAGGTTAAAATGATTAAGTTCACCTTAATCTGCCGTTTGGATCCACCTTGGAAATGGAAATAAATTACACATTTTGGTTCAAGTCTACACAAAGAAGACTCTAGTTTCAAGTCTTGAGAAACACTTGAAATATATTCAGAAAAGCAAACATTTAATGTGGTTCTATTGTTATTGTTTATTAACAGTTTTAATTATTTCATCAAATCACAGTACGCCTATGCCTTTAAACCTACACAAATTTAAACTTTTGACATTTGTAGATTTTAAATATTCATTTGGCACAGAACATAAAACCCTTCTATATATTAGGGAGAATGTGAGCTAATGCTTGCATCAAATGGTTTATACACCATAGTATTTATCGGATATTAAACATTTTGTTTTATTAGACATTGACATCAGTAGACAACAAGCATTCTTATATAGAGGACCACAAAGATCAGACAGATATGGCTTCAAATGTAAACAAAATAGATGAATGATTCTTTTCAAATCTGATACAAATATAACTTAATTTATATAAAAGACATTGTTAGTGTTATAATATTAAATCACAGTCTGAAGCAAAGCGGTAGTTACACTATTTCTACATTTTAAAACAATATGTAGAGAAAATAAAATATCTTGACATATTTATAAACCAAAATCAAACAAATAATACTAACATATATTCTATTTTTTTAAGGTAATCTAATGGAACATTAATGAGAACAGGTCAATGATGTATCCAGATGTCAATGATGTAGCCAGATAGCAATGACATACTATCCTGTCATTAATGACACCTAGTCCTATATGTAAAACATTTGCTCCTTATCTATTGTTCCAAACTTATGTTATGGCAATTAATATATAACATGCATTGTATTCTCATAACTAAATGTATATTCACAACTAGAGAAAGTATTCTAATCATTAAAGTTTTTTTACTTCTAGTTTAGAATGGATATTTAATATTCTCCAAACTCAAAAAAAAAGTGCCTTTTAAGATGTTAATCTGTCTCTATACCATGAACAGTTTTTGACTTTGAAATTATGATGACTCTTTAGTTTTATCTGATCATCAACTAAAAAAAAAAGTGTGTTTTACAATTTTGTCATTCCTTCTGTAAGCTACCTCTGGCTAATTTTTTACCTAGAGATTATGATTAATCTTGATGTTTTATGTACCTTCTAACTCAAAAAGGTTTCATTACCTTGACTATGAAGTACCACCACAAGCAGGTTTAATAATCTTGACTGTCAAGTACCACCACAGTCAGATTTAATGATCTTGACTGTCAAGTACCTCCACAAGCAGGTTTAATCATCTTAATTGTCAAATACCTCCACAGGCAGGTTGAATCACCTTGACTGTAAAGTAAACACTAGCTTATCAAGCTAGCAGTTACACGTGCTGTACTACAATACAAACACAAAAAGAAACAGTTACACTATGAGACACACACATACACACACACAAAGAGACAGACATACCGCTAGAGAGATATACACACAAAAAGTGACCCAGACACTATACTAGATATATACTCACACAAAAAGTGACACAGACACACTACTAGAGAAATATACACACATAAAGGGACACAGACACACTACTAGAGAAATATACACACACAAAAAGACAAAAGCACACCAGGAGTGCAGAATATGTCCGAACGCGTGAACAAGGTTCGTGGGAAATTAAAGCGTTCCTGGGGAAATTTGGGGCAGGGAAAAGTCCAACAATTTTGTTGACATTTTAGTACATTCTGGTTCTGGTATGGTAGTTTTATTTGTATGAAAAACAAAGGCTGATGACACTCACCACCCATTATCAGTATGTGCCATAGTGAGGCAGTGTTGGTGTAGGCACAAAGGGTTGGGGTGTCTAATGGTTAAGATAATGTGTCAGAGCTCTAAATAAGAAGTCAGAGGTTAAGGTAAGGGGCAAAGGAAAAATCTAATAACTCAACCTGGCTAATGGCATGATTGAGTGATGAGTCATCAGTCACCTACCCTACTTTTGGTGTTTGGTTACTATGGTGGGCAGGCGGTGGAGGGTAGAGAAGGGTGAGCGATGTTTTGTTTTAGTTTGAAATTATTCACCTGTTATATCATTACTTAATTACACGGCGATGTGCGCACAATTTATTTAAACTCGGGACATGGATATTGTAATAATTCCGTAGCCATGAAATTGTTGTTTTTAATAGACCTACTAAGGTTTGTGCATTATACAATAGATAAATGTTTATAAAATATTGGATGGTTTAGTGAAACAAATGTTTATTATGTCAACTTTTAAGAGCAAACAAGACGTCACATTTGCTTATTGTGAATGGCGTGGCAGACATGATTAGCTCGGAGTCTGAGGGGTTCGAGTACCCGGTGAAATTTGGGATGATAGACCTTGCAATAGTGGCTAGTCTATGAAAAAACGAAAAGTCTATGAATATAACTAATATTAAGGCCTCCTGGAATTATACTCCATTGCCTCTTACTCTCAAGAAGTAAAATTAAATGTTGGTACCGGTAAGTCTACTGGTATCAATGAACAATTAATAACAATATGTAATGCACACAAAGAAATGGGAAGATTGCCATTTCAGGGAGAAAACTACATTTTTTATAAGGTAGCTACTATAAAAATAATTATGATTAAAAATATGTTTAAACTTGAATTTTCCAAACTATGTAGTAGACAATAATCCTTATTACCTTCAGCCTCTATAAAATATACAATGTTTTGTTTTGAGTGCTATGGTTTTCGAGGAATATTTTTTATGAAAATATTATGTTCTGGGGAAATATTGGATCTTTGAACATATTCTGCACCCCTGAGGCACACCATTAGGTAGATATACACCCAAAAAGAGACAGACACATTGCTAAAGAAATATACATACAAAAAGTGACACAGACACACTACTAGAGAGATAAACAGTCAACTCTGGTTTTAGTGAACTCGGTTGTAGTTAACATTTGGCTACAGTGAACCTAAGTCATTCAATCTGTGTAAAAAATTAGTTCATAATGAACCCTCGACTTGGGGCTAGTGAACATAACAATTGAAACTTTCAATAAGAAATATCATTCTAACATCATAATTCATTAAAACATAACTTTTCGGTTGTTTAAACTTAAAACACACCGATTCTCTACCTGATTCTTGTTTAGGTAGCAAAAAGCTTGACTGAAAGTATGGAATGTGGGGTGAAAAAGGGGGGGTCACGGGGGTTTGAGCTTAAACAGTCACTGTACTCATTGACCTAAAGGAAGAAAGTCTTCTGAATTATATTAATACAACAGGAGATACAAGACAGTGAATGACAGTCTGTGACCATTTAATAACTGTTTTCACTAATCCTGTTCTTTGACAGGGTATATGAAACTAAAAAAATTAGACTTTTCCTTTCACTTTAGTTTTTTGAATGCATGTATAGTGTGGAAGTGTGGAATCAAATGTGGAAAAAGCACAGACTCTAGAGAAGGAGCTGGAAAAATATTAACTAAAACATTATACAATAAACAACAGCATATAACCGATTGGTTTTAAGATTAATTAATAGATTTCAATAAAGAGCATTTGTATTTGGACTCTTATTTTGTTTGTCACAACCCATTACTTTCAGAACTAAAAAAAATCAGTTTTTTTAGTGAACTTTGGACATAGTGAACAAAATATCTGAGTCTGTAGAGGTTCATTATAACTATAATTGACTGTATATACATACAAAAAGAGACACAGACATACCGCTAAAGAAATATGCACACAAAGAGACACAAACACACCATGAGAGAAAGACACACAGACACACCGTTGGAGAAATATACACACATAATGTGACACATACACACCACTAAAGACATATACACATAAGATACAGACACCATGAGAGAAAGACACACAGACACACCGTTGGAGAAATATACACACATAATGTGACACACACACACCACTAAAGACATACACACATAAGATACAGACACCATGAGAGAGAAAGAGAGCGACACACACAAAGAGACACAGACACACCATTAGAGAAGTATACACAAAAAAGAAACACAGACAGACCACTAAATAGGGAAACACACAAAAAGAGACACAGATACACTGCTAATGAGATTACATACAAAAAAGAGACACAAACACTCACATAAAATGAGACAGTGACACACCGCTAGAAAGAGATGCACAAAAAGAGACATAGACACATTGTTAGAGAGATATACACAAACACACTGTTAGAGAGATATATACACACAAAAAGAACCATAGAAACATTTCTAGAGATGTATATACACAAAAGGAACCATAGACACACAGTTAGAGATATATACACACATATTACATAAAGGCACAGATAAACACTCAACAAGAAAGACACGAAAAGACAACAGACACATGCCAGGTGTGAGTCTCTCCATAGGTGGACTGTTTGTAAATGCAAGGTCAAGATTTAAATCACAAATGCATTAGGTCTGTTTTCCACATATGATTTATCACCCTAGTTTTCCCATTCCTTCTCCAAACTAATGACTGGGTGTTTGCATTTAAATGTTGATGTCTTTGTTTAAGCTAGTTTAGAATTCTTGTGCTAACTAATTCTAGGCTTAGAACATCCATATTGATTATTCACATTAACCCGCTTCAGTGGCCACATGGTCTAAGGCGTTACTCTCGCAATAGACTAGACTACTGAAGACGCGGAGATCAGGGTTCGATCCAGGCTAGGGGCTGATGGTGGTTCTTTCTAAATGGTTTTACACTTTCCTTTCACAAAAATGCGGGTACACTTTCTCTAACTACTTCAACCTTACTAATCCTTAAAGTATTGGCATAATTAGTATAGATACATATAACCTAAATGGTGCTAAAGAAAAATACCAAATTAAAACAAAAACAACTATTCTCTTTACTTAGCAAAGACAAAACTCTCGAAAAACGTGTGTTTGAACTTCTTAAGTGGCCTACAGCACACCAGAGATATCATGCGGTCAGTTGCAGTCATAACAATTAGTGCATACACTCCAGCCATGTGGAACACTGCTCATGCTTTCATTACGCACCAACTACTAACAGCTCTTCTGCATTCATTGGTGTCTTTTCAGGCATTCAACACACTTTGGCTAGCAGCACCTGGAACCTCCTGCTTTTAGTGTAGTGTAAACCACTTGGCAGGCCATCCATTACTATATTGTAGTATTGTAATATGAAGCTATTTTTCACAGGAGAGTGAAACATTATCCAAAGTTTCCAAAGAATGCAGTATTTATACCCTAACATAACATTCATGTATATATGTGTTATGGTTGGTCCAGCCTTTGAACTAGTTGATATTGTCTGACACCTTTGCTCAGTTGGTAGACTGTCTGTTTACTGAGCTAATGGTCCCGTGTTCAATCCCCGCTATAGGTGACAACTTTATCATAGATGTAATGTGTGTTTCCACTTTTACAAAGATAAATTAATGGTCAGGGGTTGGATGCTGTGTCGGTTTTGGAGTTAAGTTAACTGATAAGCCCTTTTATGATATAATCAATCATTTCTTAAGTTGAATTTTAAAACACCTGAAAAAACAAACTAGATAGATTTAAATTGTTTGGGTTAGCAATCTGGTCTGTACTCCTGACTAACCTTGAAGACCATGGCTAAATATTTGTTTGCCAGGTCTATTGGGGTTGGCTTATCCTTTCACTCACTAAGTACATCTTTTTTTTATAACCTGTTCAGGTCATATGTATATGTACTAATTAAGCTAATATTTTAGTTAGGAGGAAGGTTGAATTTAAAGGAAGTGTACTCACATTTTCATAGAGAGAGGGTGAAAAACAATTTAGTAAACCCATTCTCAGTACACCTGATCAGGATTCAAATGCCGACCTCCATGTTATTGGCATTCTAGTCTGCAAGTGTGATACCCTAGACTATGTGACCCATGCAGCCACCAAATCATGTTTCAAAGTAAATGCTGTTAGATATAATGACTATACAGTAGCCTCAAGATCATTGGTGTTTTCAAGTAACTTTGCGAAATTTTATTTATGTCTACCAAGATTCCATACCAAATTAGATGCCGCTAAAAATAGGTTGAGATGTTATTTAAATTATGTACCTGTTGATTTTTAATTAGAACTCAAGGCATTATATAATTCGTTAAGGGATAACATTGTATTTTTTTAAAAGTGTATCCAATCCAATAAAACCCACCACATCTTAGGGTTTGGGCCCACTTGTGCCAACCCTGCAAAATGAGGGTCATTTAGCCACAAAGCCTGGTGCATCCCCAGTATTTTTGAAATAACCATTTTTATAGTAAAGTTATTTTCCGGATTTCATCTTTTAAACTACAATGACCTGAATATTTATGATTTGAATTAGGGTCTGTAAAACTATGAGTAGTGAATTTAATTGTCTCTATTTATCTTGTTGATCTTGGTGGTCTTAGGGTAAAGTGCTCACCTTAGGACCTGATGTTTGTGGGGTTCAAATCTAGCCAGGGTCGACAGATTTTTCTTGAGCGATAAAATGCCATAGCACAACTTTATTTGGAGGGGGACGTAAAGAAGTTGGTGCCATGTTGTAAAAGACTGAAGCTGGATGTCCCAGATTGGAACGCCAATTGCATAAGCCTTAAATACTGCCCCTCGTTGAGTACGCCAATTGTGACGTACTAATTGGAACTGCCCCGCGTTGTAACGTCATTGTTACGTTCTGCTGGAATGCCTTCACGTTGGGCGCCATTGTAATGTACTAACTTCACTTTTGTTTGAAGAATATATATATATTACAAATAAATGTTTTCGAAAATAGATACTTTTGTATAAACTTTAATGGTATAATGTATTACATATCACTGTTGTTTGAAAAAGAATAATGGAAACCATTTAGTTAAAAACATTGGCCGTGATTCCAAACACAACCAAGTTAACATTATCAAACTATATGAGATTCATGCAGTAGTGTATTACACATCTCTCTCGTCTATCGAAGAAGAGTAGAATGACGCGTCTACCAAGCTAGCGTCCTCTTGAGTCGAGCCGTGTGAACCCCGTAGTTCACACCCTCGAACCCAGACCACTCCTTGCTTTCTTTCCATCGACCAATGGGGTTAGTTTTTAATTAGCGCGCATTTAAGAAAACAGACGCGTTACTCTGCACCTGCTATTATTTTACTGCGCATTACAACACGGAAACAAAAACGATGCTTCTGACACGTGCAGTTAAAATGAAAGAAAAAGAAACATGGCCGTAGTATAGAAAAGATGAGTTTACTTTATATTAACTGAAAAGAAGAAATATTAATATATTTACTTTAAAATATGATCTCAAATATTAAAAAGACAGGAAAAATCGATATCATTACAATGTCAGTTATGACATGCAAAAGAACCCTGGAAGGTATGTGAAAATACCTTACTGGGCAAAATTGGTAAGCCCTTTCACTCTCAACGTGTGCTGATATAATCAGTTGGTTCAGAAAGTGTATGTTAAATACATCATATATATATATATTTATTGAGTACCTCACTATTGAGATTTTACTTTACTTCCCACAGGGAAAGGAGGACTCAACTGTTTATAACTTGTATCATACAAGCAGTATTTTTCACTAATTTAAAGCATTTTTTATTTTATTGATGTTTGAATATTATAAAATACCTTTTTTTCTTTAAAATTATATACATACACACACACACACACACATCCAACCATCCATCAAAGATGAATTATTTGGGTGAAACTTTATTCATGCCCTTAAATAATATGGATACACCACTGTAATTAAATACTTTTTTTGTTTCAATCGATCATTAGCAGAATCACTCTCATAATTGGTTGCATGGTTTAATGCCTCACTATCGTGTTAGACTATGTTGCCAATGACATGGAGATCTGGATTTGAATTCCGGTTGGATGTACTGAGGGTGTTTTACTTTAAATGGGGTCCCATTCTCCCTCCATGCAAATGTGAGTTTGTTTCCATTGAAACTACATTTCTCATCCCTGTTCCCTAGCTTAATTATGTATGAGTATATCCCAAACAGGTACCAAGATGCAGCGGGTGAGGGGGGGGGGGG
>CABFVX010001087.1:129520-161538 GCA_902151425.1 Timema shepardi
ACCACTACTACTACTACTACCACCACCACCACCACCACTACTACTACTACCACCACCACCACTACTACTACTACAACTACAACTACTACAACTACTCCCACTACTACTATAACTACTACCACTAATAATACTACTACCACTAATAATACTACTACCACTAATAATACTACTACCACTAATACTACTACTACTACCACTACTACTACTACCACCACCACCACCACTAATACCACTACTACTACTACTACTACTACTACACTACTACTCCATCACCACCACCACCAGAGGCTATTTTTGGATATATTTATAGATAGTTAGGCCAATGGCCATATTTTTGACCTGGTTGCCACAAACAGTAAGCCAGAACACCTATCCATTTTATTTATATGGATGAATAAAAGAGTTTGCTTTAGCGATCAAGATATATTGCCGGGGAAGTTAAAAAATGAGCTGGGCTAAAATAGCTTATGAGCATATGGCAAGTTGTAGGAGAACAATATAGTATGATTTTGGTAGGAAGAACAGTAGAAGTTGGTTACTAAAGTTACTAAAAATCATTTTAATATATGCATACGTCTAGTCATAACATCTTCTGATGTCATTTTTGATGAATATTATAAATACCCATAGAATACCACAAATCATATTGTAAAATAGTATCAATGTTGGCCGCAAATTAATATGTTTGAATTTTCTCTACTGTTCTTCCAACCAATCAGGCTATAGTTGACAACTATCTAGGGAAAGAATAACTTATCCCTTTTTCTTTCGTGGGTGTAGAAAAAAGTGTCTTAATACCAAAATCGATCCCTACACCGCTTTCACATCTAACCTTATTAGTAATACAAGTGCATCTGGCAAGCACACAGTTTAGAATTCCTTGAATACAATTATTGACGGTGTAAAAGGCTGTCATTTTTTTGAATCAAAATAATATATTTGACCTACTGCATTCCCTTTGGAACAAGAATACAATTCTCATGACAAATGAATTGTGTTTAAAAATAGGTTTTAGTTTGGCTCAGGAAGGAGATTGTAATGTTGGTGGAGTAATTTCTATTCAAAACCAAACCATATTTCTACTCTCACATTGGCTCATATAAAAAAAATGGCTGCTTTCCTCTATGCAGCAACAAAAAGTATCTGTGAAATAAAGATAAAATGTAGAATGCACACTTATAAAAAGATTTTGCCGTAAAAGGAGAATATTTCTATTGCAGTGTATCAACCCTTGAAGTTGATGCAGGTGGTGACAAGAAAGGTGAATGAGGTGTGTCTGCGATATCTTGATGATGGGCAGGTGTCAACTCTGCCTCCGCCTGAACTTGAGCGTCCCATATCTGCTTGTGCCATCAAGAACACTCGCCGCCGTATGGAGGACAGGCATGTCATCATTGAGGATTTTCACACCCTCTTCAACATACAGGTACAATACTTCATCTAAATATTTTATTCATATATTACAAATTATCATCCAAACACTTCTTTAGAAATTATTTGCAGACTGGAGAGACCAAGCACTCCACTTGATACTTTTGGCAACACCATCAGGCGCATATCTAGGATTCATTTCTTAAATGAATACATCCATATTATAGGATATAAGATTTTATAAGCCACAAAAAATTAGCCAGCATAGTCCCTTAGACAACTGTATTGACTCAGACAAC
This sequence comes from Timema shepardi, assembly GCA_902151425.1. NCBI lineage: Eukaryota > Metazoa > Arthropoda > Insecta > Phasmatodea > Timematidae > Timema > Timema shepardi. The sequence goes on from CABFVX010001087.1 coordinate 131,191, forward strand.
CACTTATGTAACATGAACATATGTTATAGTAATTCATTGAACAAATTAATATAATCTACAATTCAGTAATAGCATTTATATTTTATTTAATTCTATGAAAATACAATTTTTTATTATTTAAATGTAGTATTAATACAGTAGCGGCTTAAGTGATCATATCATAACAATTGTGCCTTTTATGATAAAAGTATGAAATGTCTACCATAGTTAATATATACCATTATGTTTATACTTAGATTAGGAGGGAAGTTAGGTTTGACCTCTTGAGGTTAATGGGAGGGCAAATCCAACATGGGTGCCACTCCACCAGGCCTAATGTTTAAATATGCTTAACTTATGAAGCAAATAGTGTAGAAAGGTATTTGAGGTGTCATTTTTAGGTGTCATTTACAAATAATTTAGAGATCTGGGATTCCCATTTATTTGGGAACACTTTAGAGATCTTTATATAGTTTTATTTGCAAATTTATAGACTTGTGCGAATTATCAGACATTGACATTGATGTATGCCAGCAGTTTAAAGTGGACGATTTAGTTAGTATGCCCATCAAAGTTGTGTCATGAACTGCTCACTGCGGTAGCTGTAGACGACATTGACCACAAACCTAGTTTTGCAACAGCCAAAGAAGCCTTCCATTGTACAGGAATCTCAGTAATGCAGCACCCGTCCCACACACACACACATTTAGGAATTGATAGTGGTGTGCCAGTGGTTAGTCACGGTGTTTCTTTCCCCAAGTCATTGACACCTCTGCCATCCAGCTACACAATTGTACCACCAGCTGACCTCAAGATAGAGGACTTACGTTCACCGGCTGTGCAAGGGTCTGTGAAACTTTGCAAACTCCTGTTTGCTGCAATTGTAACAGAAAATGAGTTTGCATGGCTCACTACTAGGGGTGGTCGAGCAGCAAATATTTCTACCGGGCGGGCTCAGGCGGGCATTACAAAATTAATCTAAAACTAATCTAAAGCATAATTTTATAATTTCCCATTCCCGTCCTGATCCTGATATTTTGACTCATTTCCCGTCCCTTTCCCATCCCGATATAAATATGTCATTCCCATCCATCCCTACTAATTGGTTTAATCTGATTCCTGCTTTGATAGACTCCTCCCCAAAGTAGTGATCGAAAACTACGTCAACTCTTGTTGTATGCTCTCCAAAGTAATGTGTCACATATCACATAAACACACAGGCGTAGTCGCCAAAGGTGAGACATTTCCAAGAGCCTGAATAACCGCATATACATCAATCATCACAAAGTTTTCATGTCAGGAACAGGATCTTCCAAGTATGTGGGAATTCCAGTCATCAAAATAGTGGTAAGTTCTGATTTTGGTGTTGCGTTCATCTTACCTCCTAGCCTAGCTAATGACAATGGGATTGGAGACAGTTAATGCTTTAATACATTAATCATTTCAACATTTTCTACCGGCAGTTACAGCATTAAGCAGTTGCTGAAGTAATTTTCCATCAGGTTTGATATTTTTCTAGTTTGTTAAAAAGTACTGCCTTATAGAGATATGCAAAGGTTTTCAATTTGTGCTTTTTAAGTACAGTTTGAAACCCAACAGTTTCCGCTATAAGTCTTTCATTAACATTGGAGACAACTTGCTTATTTCCACTTTCTTGAGCTGTTAAAAGATCACAAATCACTTAACTTGTTATGGTACCCCTGGTTGCTAATGATAACATAGGCAAGTCATTATTATCTGAGTAGATATCACTATCATCTCCATCGACCACAACATTGTCCTGTTCAAGAACATTAAATTATAGACACTGGATTCACGGCCATGATTGAATCAATTTTAAGTTAATACAATTATTGTACACAAGAGAAAACCTGGAAAAATCAAATCAAAATAGCTATCACTAAACGGATTGCTAAGCTAGCTTGATTCTGCACTAAAATGGTTTTTGAGAAAATTGAAGATTTGTGTGTAATTTGGCTATATATTTACATGTAACATGACATTTTAGATGTTAATTAAAATGTTTCCATACATATACATTGTATCGAATTTAGTTTCATTGGATAAATTTACTAATTCTACACTGAATCCATTCAAAATCAAGCTTGGCATCCACCCACATCGTTTTCCCCATTCTATGTGTGATTGCTATATCATGGATGCCTGCTATTAACAGACAATGCTGATGATTTTTTAGATACATATATATGGCTGTCATACTAAGAGCAGTGGTTCTCAAACTTGTATGCTTCAAGTACCCCCTGGGAATATTTATGTAAGTGGCGTACCCCTTGTACAGATATAAACTATTTTGTACCCCTTGTACAGATATAAACTATTTTAGTAGAATAATTGGTATACAATAAAACATCTTTATTTATTTGTGTCTATTTACAGTTTACTTTACATGATAACATATATTAGTTAACACAAAAAATGACATGATTGGTTGAACAAATTTATCAAAATTATTAATAGCATACTGTGGGTTCTCAGTGAAATAGGTGTGCTTACTAACTGTACACTCTTGATACTACTTGTACAATAATTACACCACTTCATCACGTACCCTCAAAATGTATTCTGCCTACCCCCAAGAAATACGCTTACCCCACTTTGAAAATCATTGCTCTGGAGTGTCACCTAATGGATGGTCATCCCTAAATTATTTGTAAATGATACCTTAAATGCCTTATACACTATTTGTTTCCTAATTTAAGCATATTTAAACATTATGCCAGTGGAGTGGTGGCTGTATTGGATTTGACCTCTCACCAACCTCAGAGGTCAAATCAGACTTCCCTCCACATCTAAATATAATCATTATGGTATAACTATGCTAGAAATTTCATACTCTTATCATTAAAGGCACAATTGGTATCGCTAACAGCTGTACTATAGGTCTTATAGAATGCGCAGTTGCCAGATCTTACTTTCTTGAGACATAATGACAATTTTTATATTAAACTCTTATCAAGTTATACAATGTTTGTACACTTTATGGCAATCCATTTGAAGTTTGGCTTATTCCAATAATTGTGTATTTTTGTGATTATTATTATTATATTAAACCAGATTTTTATAGACACCACTGCACAAAATCACTTATGATGAGTAGTTTGAGAAGTATGTCGAACTAAAAATGTTTTTTTCACAAGTCAGTTGAAACAATTACAATTAAATCACCAAAAAGCTTTTAGGTCTGCACCAAAATAATTATAGAATCACATCACTAATATCTCACAACTGAGAAACAGATTTATCAGGTGCATTTCAAACAGCTCTATTTTGCCTTTTGAAGAGGACATTTTTTCACATTTCCGACTTATTAAAAGAGGGATTTATTGGTGCTAAGCTCAGCAGAGCTACATTTATAGCTACACATAGCTGCTAACCCTGGCTTCAGCAACTTACGCTAATTCAAATCAAAATTCTGTCTTTAGGATGAGAAAAGTTGCTAAGGATAAGTGCATCAGTATTTGCTTGGAACTTTGAACCAATTATTTGATAAAACCAACTCCATATAAGAATTTTTTATTGGTTTTATTTTATATGCAATTTTTGAACACACTGACTATATCAACACATATCTTAAGACCTAGCTTAATACTAAGAAGAAAAAAACATTCATTCCCCCATCTGACAATTTACCATAAATCTTCAACCATGTTGGGATGTGCTCTTCAATCCTCTGCAGAGTGTAAATCATGTTTACCACTCTGCAACTTCAAAATGCCATCACACATCAATGGGAGGTGTTATTGACCTGTAGATTTAAAAAATAATAATTTTGAACTATTATTATCTTAATTTCTTTCACATGTAAAATCATAAGTAAAAAACTTTCTAACAAAAAACATTTTTTCATGTTTTATTTTAAATATTTCAAGAGATACAATACATTTTAATTTTTTCAAACCTCATGCAAAGATATCCATTTAAGAATTTGCAGGTGTTGTTCCTGACTATTACTATAACCACCATAAAATTATTGGATTTCCTACATCATTGGAACAAAACTTATGACATAATATATTCATAAACTCATGAAACTGAAATACAATGTTCATTTTCATATTTTGTAAAAATTTAGTGATGGTTTTTTATATATATATATATATATATATATATTAGTTTATATTGCTTCAATAGATACACCAGTGAATATTATATAAAATAGCAGGCTTATTCTATATACATAACAATGTTAATTTTAAAGCAACAAAATGGCAACTTCGCTTGGTTTAAAAAAAAGTACAGCACTAACGAGGAAATAATCCATAAAAATAGAAATTATAATGGATAAATCAAACTATAAACCAAAGGAAAAATAATTTAGCAATACAAACATCTTATCTTGTGCAATAAATTAATTTTAAAAAAGCTTATTTTAATATAATATTACGAATTAAGTAATTACAAGATTTTTTTGACCCGAGATTAGCAAATAGAATATGGATCACATTTTGAGCTGGTTTCAAGAATACTTTGTACATCACTTCAGTAAAAACTTGATTATTTTGATAGTGAAAGTATTTTTCTATACTTTAATAAATTGTAAACAAGCTCTGGCTTGTGGGATTTATATACTTGTATCTCATATTATAGTTAACTACATTGTTTATTGGAAAACATGCACATATACTTCAAATAAATAACGTTGCTTACATTGTTCAGGGATAAAATAATTAACTGTATAATGTGTGTGTGTGTTAACTCAGCAATCTGAAATTATGTTCCTGTCTACAAACTAAACTTGCTAACATATCAGCCAGTTTTTATTTAAACTAAGATAATAGGGCTTACAATGATAAATTTAATTCAAATATCTTAAACTAACATCCATCTCAACATAATGGCAACAGACATAAAATGTGTAGTACATTTTAGAATATATTAGAGGGTTCTAACTTTTTTTTCCCCCTACCTTATTGTTCATTCTAGGCTGCAGATTCTCTCTTCCATTCTTCCTGATAAGCTGCTAGTCTAACACTTGAGTATCCAGTATTTTATTGTAAATGATCACTGTAAGCTATTGGCAGCCAGACGTCTGATCATCGAACCAACATACTGTACTCTATTTGGCTGATGAATAGATTGATTTTTCACATCTGCACAGCTCTTATAAAATGTTCTACACAATATTTACTGTATTTAACCTGGTGAAATGAACTTGACTTGCAATAGAATTTTACTTTATATTTTAAGTTAGGAGTTATATATTAAAAGTGTTCATTATGTTATAGGATGATAGTCCAGCAAGCTACTATGCTGTGTTTGATGGTCATGCAGGGACAGACGCTGCAGTATACAGTGTGTGTCACCTCCACCAGTTCCTAGCAGAGTCTCCTTTCTATCCCACAGATCCTGTACAAGCATTCAAAGAAGCCTTCCTCAAAACAAACTTTCACTTTCTAGAAAAGTCAAATATAGAGGTAAAAACAATACTTCTTATATAAAATATATATTCACTTAAAGTCCGCTAAGCTTTTGTTTAGTTATACTAAACTTTTAATAGGAAAAATATTGGATATAATATCTTAGATTCATATAAATCAATGGTTCCCAAGCATTTCTGAGCCACTACTTTTTTGGTTCCATGAACTCATGCCCAATGCCCTAATATATAAACAGTATTATTTAGAATATCATTTTACACTACATTAGACATGTTAGCTCAATGAGTATCCTGTCTACTGAGCTAAGGGTCTTGGGTACGATTCCCGACATGGCTAAAAAAAAGTATCACTGGTGAAATGTGGGTTTACCCTTTCACAGTGATGAATTAACAGCCGGGGACTGGATGTTGTGACTGTCCTAGTCTAAGTTAAATTATAAGGCGTATAAGCTACAAAGACCTAGCAACCTAGTGGTGGAAAATATAGTGTTTAGTAAAAAAAGTTTACACTACACACTAATGAAGAAAATAACACAATAACATTCAAAGCAGTAACATTTAATTGCATCTTTATTCAAAACCCAATGTAAGCTTTTTAGTTTAATTAATTCAACATTTTAGAAAACATTCTAAAATCTTATATTTTAAGCAAGGTGTTTCAATAAGAAATAATAAGACTTTAAAAAATATGAGTATGTTAATATTGTTTTAATGTAAATTATATGGCTTGAATAGTTAAAAGTTAATTGACAGTTATAAAAAGAATTAGACAAAATTCTGACAAAAAATAAGTTGAGAAAGATTAGTTATTTGACAAAACAATCTCAATCAAATTGAAATATGGAATAGCCAGGGAGGGACCCGCCTAGGTGGCGTAGTTGGCTAACGCGCTTGTCATGTTGAGCTCAACCGCTGAGGACGGGGAGATCGAGGTTCGAATCTCGGTCGGGTGAACTGGGGGTGGTTTTTCCTAAATGGTTTTCCACTCTCCCTCCACGCAAATGCGGGTTCACTTCCTCTAATTAAACCTCCCCAATTCCTAATCCAGTAGAGTAATTAGTACTTAAAGTATATAACCCGAACGGGTAGTAAGACGCGATGCTAAAATATTATTATTATTATTATTATTAATAATAATAATAATAATAATAATATTAATAGCCAGGAACAAGGAAAATAATTATAAATTTTTAATGATTTCCTTCATTATTTTTATTTGTAGAATTTAGCTTTATATCCACATTGCTATCTTATAATAAATATCAAGTTACCACATAATTTCCTTCTGAGTCAAAATTATTACTTAGATCAGTGCTATATAAAGGCATGTGTACCAAATGTATCCCTAGCTTGAATTATACAAGACCTCGAATTATCAAAACATTTCTGTATTATGAAATAATTAGTTGCTCAAGTATTAACATGTGTTAAATAATGACATTAAAACATTTTATGATATGTGAGATGAAGATGTATATTGGTGACAAAGACTATTGTGTGTTGATGCTTTTAGAACCTGCATAGTGGCACTACAGCTCTGTGTGCTCTTTTACGACCACAGGAGAGGAAGGTATATGTGGCCTGGTTGGGTGACTCCCAGGCGCTATTGGTTCGACAAGGAGAGGCCATTCAGTTGGTGTACCCTCACAAACCTGACAGAGAGGTATGTACATAATGCACCCCAAATATCTGTTCCTCCCATCTCTCTCTTGGCCTCCCTTTCTGTCTTTTTCTATGTACTTCATTTTCATTATTTTCTTTAGCATTATCTCCTTCTCCACCCTTATTACATGCCCATACCACCTCAATCTTGATTTCTATACTATCTCACGTACTCCCTCTACGCCTACTCTTGCCCGGATAACTTTATTCCCATAGCCTCCATATTCCTAGCCTCTCTTGCATTCAATTTCCATGTTTCTGCTGCATTTGTAATAATGGGTACAAAGTAGGTGTTTGCGAGCTTGGGTTTTTCATTTGAGTAAAGTATTTCTAAAAGCTCCCAAGTTCAAGTTGAGTTTGAGTATATTCATAATTTTAAAATGTTAAAAAGTAGGCCTATACCCTTTGAGTGCCAATGTCGCTCAGAGAAATGCTTGAAATATCTGCTAAAACTACCAGCGTCACAGCAATCCCATGTTTTCAGGTTCTTAGTTAAATATTAAGTCAACAGATAGGGTAGATCTTATTTCCACTGAATTATCGTATGTTCAAGCTACTTTTATTTATCTTTGCACTTGTTTTGATATATTGAACATGAAAATTATTTTTTAACTTTATGAGTTTTATCTTTGGCCTTATTTGTAAACACGACTACTAACAGGAAGCTGTGATTCAAGACACAGAAATACTTGCAATATTTATTGATAGTTCAAGCAAGAGTGATCACCTTGTTAGTGATTCTGAATTCGAAAATAATTAAACTGAATAGGAACTTTATTTTAGTGAAAGTGAAAGATCGGAACAAGTAGGAGTGGCAGCTGACATTGATAACACGAGTGTGAATACTAGTGATTTTTAAAGGGATGAAATAAATCTTGAAGTTCAGGATAATCCACCCCAACCTCATAATATTCATGTAAAAGTACCAGGTTTGAAGTCCCCTCACCTCCCTTCTGATTGCAAGCCAATTATTTATTTTAGACTTTATTTTACTATAACCCTACTAAAGTTGATGGTCACTGAAACAGCTGCTATGTATAAGCCAATTTTAGCGTAATATCTAAAGTTAGTTGTTTGTAAATTTTGTTATTTACTTAGTTTTTGATGTTCTTTTTAAGTGATTTATTCTATTTCAAGCTATTTAAATTTTCAATGCAAAATTAATGTCAAATAAAACAGTAAAAACATCTTTTTAATAACCTGACTAGTGATTTTTTAATTATATTTAAATTTAAAAAAGTGTATGAATTACACATGTTCTTAAAATATGAATGACACCTATTTTTATAATTAATAAACACTTTTGTGAAAAAAAGTTAAATAATGGAAATATCAGTTTTTAAATTAGAAATAACACTTATAAAACACAATTTAAAAATAAAAACAACACTCAAAAATCTAATAAAAAATATTAAAATGGTTTCAACATTCATGTCTTTAAGGACATTAAAATTACACTAACAATTATAAAAAAGTTAGTAAAATGAAAAATTGCATTATGTCTTGGAAATGTATTACAAGACAGTGTAGAAACACTGTGCAATGATGTAAAGTAAGTGATAGTGAAGGAAGTCAACCTGAAAGGATAGTTAGGTTAGGCCTAGATAGGAACAAATACACTTCTCTCTTTGTGTCTTCTTAAATGTTTACACTTTCCACTTTTTCAAAACTTCCACGGTTGCACATCAGTTTGAATTTTTGGTAATATTACTTTAGCATTAATGTATCTTCATATGAAAAATAAATATTTCTGAGAATTCAAAACAATGTGCAACTGTGGAAGTTTGAAGAAGTGGAAAGTGTAGAAGTGTAGAAAGAAAATAGAGAAGTGTGTTTGTTTATATCTAGGTATAGCCCAACTCGTTTCAGGTTGGCTTCCTTCACTATCACTTTGCATTATTGTATAGTGTTTCTACACAGTCTCGATCAAAAGTCAATAAAATCAACATCTTAATAAGCTGATATTCTTCCAAAATATGCTTCAGTAACTTAATTTACCCATAAGAAAATGTAAGAATCATAAACAATTAGAAATTTGAAGTGTTTTATATTTGGTTTATTATTCTTTAGTGTAATCATGCATGATCACGTCTTATGTTCCATTTCTATTCCTCTATACACAATTGCACATGCACGTTGTACAGGCTCTCGTTAGACATTATTTTATTGGGAAATTTACTTTAATTCAATTTTTAATTCTTATAAAAGTTGATATTAATATTTTAAAATAAAAAATAATATGACTAAAATAATATTTCTAGCAAACAATATAAAATAGTAGATTCTTTCTTAATATAAATTTGCTAGGTTTGGTAAAATATGTATTCCACTAAATAAGATCAACATTGATTTTAAACAGTTTAACTAACATTACTCAATATTAACTAAGCTATAGCTAGTTTTGTAGCTAAACGTATTAATTAATATGAGTTTTAAATATCTTAAGTTTGGAAACATTTAATATAACAATATATTCTTGATATTACATTTTTAATTTAACATAAATTATTATTTTAGAAAGGGACCAGGTAAAAATAGTAAAAAGAATCATTCATTGATTTAGTAATCTTCTTAGCTATTTGTATTTTCATTGCTTTGTCATGGCAATACAAGTAAACAACTTCAATCAAGTATAATTCAAAATGGAAAACAATATTGAATAAATTTACCGGTCGAAAGTGATTTTAAAGCTCCACTATGTTATTAATAGGAAAATTTAAATTAATGTTTAACAATTTAAGTAATCGAATGATTTATAAGTGGAAATGCTTATATTATCTCAATTAAATAGACTATGCTTACTATTGCATTTTAGAATTGATTATTAAGTATTAACTATTAAGTACATCAAGTGGAAGCTCAAAAATGATGAGCCTATAAAACTTTCGATCTCAAGTTTAAGCAACAAGCTCGGCTCGAAGCTTGAAATATGAGTATTCACAGGGCCCTAGTACAAAGTAAACCCTATACAACACTTCCTTACACTTCAAGGGCACTTATCTTCTCCATAGAAGTTCTTTTACACACCTATAGATCAACTTTCCCCTATGTACTCTTCTCATTGGATCCTTTCTATTTCTACCTTGTCGCCTCAATCACGCTTCTAAAATATTTTACATTCTGTTCTTTTCTCAGCTCTACTCCATCCAAATTTTTAGCTTTACTAAACCTTATCCTTTTCATTACCATCACTTCATACTTCATCATGCAAAATTTCATTTCATTACAAATGGTAATGGTGAGAGAGCATTCCCCTGCTTTGCTTCATTTTTTTTATTTGGAACCACTTCATCCTCCCCCTGTCCATCTTAAGACAACTAACGTTATCCTCATACATTCTTTTCACTCTCATTACAACCCCTCTTTCCACTACAGGCTCCTCCATTGCTTTCCAAACTTTATTTCTATCCACACTTTCACATGCCTTCTCCTCATCCATAAATACCATTACCAAGTCTTTCCCAAATTCACACCTTCTTTCCATCAGCTGTCCTATGGCGAACTAATCCACTATAATATGTTTAAAATACATCTAGAATCTTTAAACATAATGATAGAAAGCAATTAAAATGAAATAAATAATTACTAACAGCTATTTAAAAATGTAATTTTTCTATGAAAATATAAAATATTTTATAAATCATTCAAGTAATCAGTTTGTCATCTTTTCAAAATAATTTATAGAAATTCATGTCATATATATATATATATATATATATAAAAAGAATAAGCTACCTAAACTTAATCGTTTTAGAGATAGCTCAAAATCAAATTCCTTGAGCTAGAACGTCTCTTAAGGTGAATGCAAAAAAAACCTCTATAAATTAAAAAAGCAGTCATAAGCTGTTATTTCAAACAAAAAATTGGATTTATGTAAAAAAGTTCTAATACTTCATCACTCTTGAGGGTGATACCGTTTAGATAACTGATAATTGCCCTGTGATTGTGCGTCATTTATTATGATACAGAATTATTATGTGATATTTTAACTGAATAAATAAGACCCTTTTTGTTGCATACGATTTATTAAATTGATTTTATCTTCGTCACTGAAGATATAATTTTATGTGATACAATTTAGTTGAACTACAGATTATTTCTCTGTAACATTTTCTGTGTACTTTATAGATTTCAGTTAGTGGTACTGTTTTATTATAACGTTCTGTAAATTTATTTCATCAGCACTTTGAATTGTTTTACTAGATTTATGCGACCGAGACTGTGTGTATTCATACGCACAAGTAGCTTATATATGACCTATCCCTTGCCCCTTGGACCTCTTGTGACCAGTGTCAGAACTAACAAAAAAATTCCTGGCGACAGGTGTTATGAAGGCTAGCTTCCTATTGGGTAGAGGGAGCTAGCATTTTGCTTGTTTTTTTGGTGAATACTACGGAGTTGATTTTGTTTTAATGGTGCAATATATTGACATCAGTTCTGAAAATCTCGTGATTCTCCATGGATGAAGTATTGAAAGGATATTTTACAGACAATACTTAAATAAAATGCACTCCTTGACCTTTTTAATTGATGAGAGGGGTCCAAATCAGTATCGTGACAAGGGTAGAACAATGCTGGTTCCATCATTAATACACCCCAATATAACTGAGATAATCTCTGGGTTATAAGGTGGTTTCCCTGGGCATTGGATCTGGGCCTAATCTACATGCTTCCCAAATTGAACCAGGGAGGGTTGTTTGGAATCTTTTTGGTTCTACAGGGTTAATATACACCTGTAAAACTTAAAAAAGTCATGTTAATTTTCAGATCTATATTTTTGTGATGATTTGCAAAATCAGATTTATAAGTGTGTAACACTGAAAACTACTAGTTTTTTCTTTGATGATTCTAATTCCACCCTTTAATTTTACAGCATCCTAAATTCTCTAACTAGATGTAAATGTTGATGTGTGGAAATGGCAGAATCCTTGTTTTTTTTGTTTTGTTTTTTTCAAAAGGATTACACTTTAATGAAAACTCAACAATTATGTATGTGTAACTTTGCGTTTAAAAGCCTGATAAAAACATTTTCTATACAAAATTTGGAAAATTCAAGGAATTTTAAATCTTATAAGGCAATGAATAATTGCTTAGCGACTTAGAAATGTATGAAAATAATGTGGAAACAGTGAACATTAATTTAATGAATGTGGGTTATGAAGCCAACCTGGAAGGATACTTTGGTTGAAATAAATAAATATTTATCTTTATTAATCATACACTCTTTACACTTGCATCTTCTTATCATAATCATCATCATTATCATCATTTTCATTATTGAAGTGTTACAGCACATCAACACAAAACTGCCTTTAGTCCCTTAACTTATCACAATTTCACAGCTACACATTATTTGAAATTTTCAAACTATTCCTTTTTCATGATTGAAGAAACATGAAAAGCACCGAACCTTTTCTCATCCACAGAAAAGGTTTAAATTTAACTTACTCAAAGATATTTCCTAACAATAAAGTGAAGAGATCGCTAAAGTGGCTAACTAATTAAGTACAGCTCTAGCTAAATAATGTAAGAAAGGACCTTCTTCTAAAGTGTTTTGTGACAAATTTTTCCAGTTTTTTGCTAAATTAGGAAATAGATTACAATATTTATTTTGCTCGTAGTGAAAATACTTTTTAAGACTCAATTTTATTTCTGGACTCTTGTGCACTACTAGAGTTAGTTAAATATTGTATATATCTTACTGTGTACAGTCTTGAGTCCATCTCTATCATAAAAATTTTCATCAAAAGATGTTCAAAGCTATTGAAAATGAATCGAACAAAGTCATACCAAAGTATTGATTTACTGGTAACTTCTGACTTTGTTATTATCAGAAAATTATAGTAGATGATGGGTGGACAAGCTTAAACAAGAAAACATGTGTGTTGTGTTTCAGGATGAGCGTCACAGGATTGAGGAAATGGGAGGCTGTGTTTGGTTTTGGGGGACTTGGAGGGTGAATGGTCAGCTGGCAGTCTCCAGGGCAATAGGTAATAATACTTCATTCATACACAGGTCCACATCAGCTTTGCTGTGAGGACTGTAATGGACTCATGTTCATGTTATTTTGCTTTAGAAATAAGTAAGGGTCCAATAACTTTATATTCCCCTTTTATATTTCGCTATAAGACATTGAACACACATTCATGTTTGTAGAATCACATAATATTTTATTAATGCAGGCCGCTTATGATTAATTATTCTTTAAGTGTTTAGTATCAACAGAAAAAGTGCTTGCTCTGCAAGGCACACATTTTAAATGTGTTTTTTATGGGCATGGGTTAGGGGTATGCGAGCTCAAGTTTTTTGATTTGAGTCGATCTCGAGCGAGTTTCTGTTGAAGCTCTCAAGTATTGAACTGAGTCAAGCTTGGATTAAATAATTATATAATTTAAAACTTAATTATGTAAACATTAATGGGCAATGGGCATGGGTTTTTCACCATGCCCAGACACTCTTGATAGTTTCCACCAATGTATAATATATTGCATCGAATTCAGTTGCAAGATGTGGCAGTGTTGGTGTGAAGGCTGTTATGATCTGTGGAATATCTAAATTTGATAGCATACAATTTGAATGCACTCCAGGTTGGGGTATTACATTTATCAGGGTCCTTCTATAAAATTGTGTGGTATCTGCACAATGTTCACACAATATTCTTTCCTCTTACTGAAGATGCTGGCAGTAAAGGATCAGGTCTCTGTGCAAATAAAAATTCTTTGTCAAATTATCCTCGTAATGTTGGCTTTTTAATGTATATAAGCTCTTGGCATGGAAGGAGAGACTGTAAGGAACACATTCCTTTCTTCTCTAAATTTTCTGTACACAGGCATCAATTTCCATAAAGTTTTTAGTTTAATTTTGAAAGACAACCAACACTGTGTCATGGCTGCCTCCAATTCCAGAACGAGTTTGCTCTTGGTAATCAAAATTGTCCATTGTTGATCTTGTTGGTATGTTGGACTTTATTTTGTTGGGATGATGTACACCCTTTTCCCCTGAGTAGCTCAGAATTCTTGTTGCAAGAACCACATTATGTCTCTTCAACACATCATAGCTCATACTCATGTCAAGACAATTCACTGTATGAATTAACAACTTGGATAGAGTTATTTCGAGAATTGTTCTCACCAATCTAACATGGAGAGGGAGGTGTATCGAGCCAACATATATCAGATAATATAGAATTTGAAAAATGAAATGGCATTTTAGCTGTACTTGCTCAGAAGTCTAGTATGAGGAAAACATTTCGGGGCAAAATTGTAACCAGTACTTTGGTAAGTTTTTCCTTATCTCTGTAAAAGATTGATATAAATGGTTTACATTATTGTCTTTTATGATAAAGGAAATTGATAAAAATAAAGAAAAAGGAAAAATAAACTACTAAGAGTAAATATGATGTAGAAAGCCCACCGAGAGAAAGAGGAAAAATGTGGTAATAATCCAATGCACAAAAGTGACATCTTCTTCCTTTCGTCTGTCTTCTATAGTAGAAGTAGTCACACACACATTTTAACAAAAATAAAATAATATTTTGTCATTGTTGCTTTTATCAACAAACACACAGAAGAAAGAAGAGAGTAGAGATAAATCACACTGGATTACTCCATTTTTAATTTAAAGAAAAACTGTTAGAAACACATTGCACCAACTGTTTTTGAGAGTAAATATAAATTTATTGGCTATGGTTAGTATTTATGTACACCTATTTAAAAAAATGATAATAATAATAAATAATATTTTGAAAAATGTTAATCTTATAGAAAGAAAGAAACTATCTTCTGTTGAGGCCTGGTGGTAATCTTGATTTGGTAATCCATTGGTGGGCCAGATTACACTGTCTAAGTTTAGAACTGTTGCACTGTTTGGGAAATGCTCTTAATCTTTTGGTCATGTAGCAGGTTTGAAAGTCCTGGCTGTGGGTATTGGCATGGATGGGTACAGGCTTGTCTGGATCTTTGTGGTTTGTGTCAAAACTAGAGATGGGCCACTCGAATCTTTGAATTCCCGAATCCACTGAATCCTGACAAGTATTCAAGATTCGAGGATTCGGTGTTTTACTGGATTCAATGATTGAATCCTTCACCTTATAAACAAAGCATAATATTTTGAATTCAAAAATTACTTAGTTAGGCCTACTTGAAAAGCACAACTTAATCTGTAATATTTAATTTGTCGGACAAAAACGATAAATAAAATCTTCTTAAAAATTTTTTTTTAGGTGTGGAAAATTTACGTGTCTAGAACCTTACCCTCCCAACTGTATGGGAAACTTGGACTTGACCGTTTCGGCACATGCTCACTTCTAAAACTTTTACCTCACGAACAATCTTGTAAATATTTTATTGAACACATTAAAAATCTTCAAAAACTGAAAATCAAAACTAGAATTACAAATAAACTCGAAATAAATAAAACAAAGTACAGAATTTTTTTTTAACGGAAATAAGGACACATTACGGATGATACAAAGTCATTCGCCATTACACAAAATATAAAGATAGCCACCTTGATGTATATTATGTTTACTTTCCCGAGTGATGATTAAAATAAAGATACTGTTAATTCTTACTACCCAACTGGTTTTAATTATCTACAACTATGCAAAGCACCCCAATTTATTGCATACAATCCTTAAGTTAGACAATTTGTTGTATTTCATGAAAAATAAATACTGTCAACAGTCAGACAGTGATAAAACTTTATTTATCCCTACCGGCCTACGTATCGTATATCGATTGTTTGTTTAGAATTGATTCAGGTAATCTGATCACTTATTAAACGCTCTCGAGTTTTAAGAATCAAATAACGACTTGCTAATCCATTATTTATTTTTAAATTGATTTTAACTTAGTTTTTATTATTTAAAAAAATATGTTATTGAAGTAATTGTAGAAATATTCAAACGTAGTCCTGCCTTATAAAATGGGAATGAAAATATTGTAGTTGAAAATATGTTTTTATTTTAAATATAATGTATTCTCAGAAATCGATATATTGCATGAATCAAATATATTTGCTTTCTACGTGAAAATAGATTATGGATATATAAGAAAATAATAATAAAACATACTTAGGCATTATTGAGTTCACTATTTCCAATGTATGTTTAATTGTTAAGCATGTTGTTTTATTCTTTAATAAAAATATTCATTTGTATTTTTATTTTTGCTATCATAATATAATAAAATATCCTTTAATAATGATTAAAGTTGATCAAAGGATAACTAGGACTAATCTCTTTATTTCACACGTTTTTTAGAAACTTAACTCATTTTAACAACATTTTTAAAAATAACTAATAAAATACACTCAAATTTTGATTGATTTGATTTTTAAACAATAATATGAGTCTAGATTGTTTAATTCGGCTGGTTTTTAACCTGTATTTTGCGAGGGGTGGTTGGGGTTGATTAAAATTGAAAGCATGATTGAAATAAATCTTAATTCACAGTTAAGGCCTATATTGTTTAATGTAGGTCTATTTGTAAAACATTAAAATTTATAATAATTTGTAGGATTCGAGATTCAAGATTCAAAAATAAAATGTAGATTCAGATTTGAGATTTGGATTCGAGAAATAGTGGATTCAACCCATCTCTAGTCAAAACGATGATTGTTCATTTGCTGTCTGAGAGAACCTATAGCAAGGCCTATATATTCTGCATCACATGATTTCCACTGTAGTTGCTATATCAAGTTATTGGTTTTGCAATTGTAATAACCTGGGATTTTGTATTCCATTTTGGTTATTTTTCTGTAGAACGATGTAGTTGGTAGGTGGATTCCACATGTGCTGCAATGGGTGCTACCGCAGGGGTACCTCTCACAACACAATACCAACCTTGTCTACAACATATCAACACCATTCTTAAAAGTGGTTACAAATTCCTAACCAGTTTCACCTAGACCCAAAACCTTCTTAGTTCACCCCCAAGAGTCACTTTCGAACTGCCACCCTATCTCCACAATATTCTAGTCCATTCAAAACTTCCTGACCCCAAGAGAATCTGATAAGGAAAACCGACTATCAAAGGTTCATACCCCTGTGATGGCACCCGTTGCAGCACATGTGGAATCCACCTACCAGCTACCTCTTTCAACAGCAAGGCAAAGCAATCAAATTGGAATACAAAATCCCAGGTTATTACAATTGCAAAACAAATAACTTGATATATCAACTACAGTGCAAATCATGTGATGCAGAATATATATACCTTGCTACAGGTTTTCTCAGACAGCGAGTGAACAATCATCGTTTTGACACAAACCACAAAGATCCAGACAAGCCTGAACCCACTCATGCTGGTACCCACAACAAGGACTTTCAAACCTGTTACACCACCAAAATATTAAGAGCATTTCCCAAACAGTGCAACAGTTCTCAACTTAGACATTGGGAACTGGTTCACCAATGGATAAACAAAACAAGATTACCACCATACCTCAACAGAAGATAGTTTTTTTCTTTTTATAAGATTAACATTGTTTAAATTATTATTTTTATCATCATCATCATTATTATTATTATTTTTTTAATAGGTCTATATGAATACTAACCATAATCAAGAAATGTATATTTACCCCCCAAAAAAACAGTTGGCACAATGTGTTCACCTTTGTGCATTGGATTATTCCCACATTTTACCTCTTTCCCTAGGTGGGCCTTCTTAATCAAATTTACTCATAGTAGTTTACTTTTTCTCTTTTTCTTTAGTTTTATCAATTACCTTTATTATAAAATTATTTAGCCATCGGGCCACCTCATTTTTAAACATTTTACATTACTGTCTGTATTTTCTAAACCAAAATCATAACATTAAATGTTATTGTTTAAGATTTCAGCACATTTATTGATAGAATCAGCTTTACATATTTCCTCTGCAAGATTAGTTGCAGTCATTTGATTTAAAAATACCATCTGTGATACATAAATATCCTTTGCATAAGTTAAACTAATACCATCGCCATGTTCCTATATAAGTTAGCTTTTCATATTTCATATACTTCTCATTTGGAAATATCTTTCATTGAATTAATTATGCAGGTCTGAAATTAAATATCCTCTAGATTCAAACTGAAGTGTTGGCAAAAAAATCTTCAATGATGTTCTCACATCCTCTGAATAAGCATTTTCATCAATTGTGTATTTTTTTATATCCCCTTGATAATTAATTCAAGACATACATCTTATGCAAATTTTACGACAGTGATTGTCTGCAGCAAACATGCTGTTTACATCTTCCACTGTACAAGTTCTTTGAAAAACACCCTCAAGATAAAAACAAGAGGCTTCACCACAACTCCATTCGATTATTTGCAACAATACAAAAATAAAAATGAAATGGGCATACTCTAAATTCACTTGCAGGTACACAAAAAAGTTACCCTAAAATATCTCAGTAACTACTGGCTTTATAAAAAAATGTATAATGAACAAAGATTATTTGCCCCAAAAGGAGGAGTAAAATGAGCTATAAAACATAAAAATCAGATCAATGAGTACGAAGATTCACAAGACTGAAAATAATAAAAAAAATAGCGGACTTGGTCCCTACGGCTAAAAATGTAGTGTTGTCTGTTGGCCTACATTTAGGTGTACATTTTAGTGCTAATGACCATGAAGTAGTTTTGAAACTTGAAACTAGACCTAGTTGTTCTATTCAGAGCTTACTTGTCAAAGATGAAGTTTCTCGTGCTGAAATACTGTATTGTGGGCTATTAATCAAGTAATGACACATTCTTCTGCTAGAAGTTTTTCTGCTTGTAGTGATATTTTTAAAGTAATGTTTTCCTTTAGTGATATGGTCCAGAAATTTCAAATGCATAAAGATAAACTTGGATATGTCATCGTGTATGGACTAGGTTCTTTTTTCAAAAGCAAGCTTGCGAATATGATTAAGCAATGTTCATTTTATTGTATTTCATTTGATGAGAGCATAAATACTGTGGCTCAGAAGACCCAGAGGAATATTGTTGTTCGCTTCTGGAGTGAAAATGAAATTCATACAAGGTATTTAACATCTTACTTTTTAGGTCATGCAACAGCTCAAGATATATTAATGAATTTTTTATCTGCATTAAAAGATGGGGGCTTGGAACTTAAAATATGCTTCAAGTTTCCATGGATGAACCAAATGTACACCTCAAATTTTTAAGTGATCTCAGAAGTTACTTGAAGGAAGATTCTCCACAAGATCTTGAGTTACTGGAATTTGGAACTTGTTCTTTACACATTGTCCACGGTGCTTACAAAACAGCACATACTAACTCTAGTTGGACTCTTAATCAGTTTTTGCGCTCACTATATTATTTATTTAAAGATTTTCCAACAAGACGTGCAGACTATCAAAGAATATAACAGGATCATCTCTTTTTCTGATGAAGTTTTGTTCTATTAAAGGGGTAGAAAACTCAATGGTGTTAGAGAGAACAATACCAATGCTGCCATATTTAAAACAGTATTTTTATTCTAATGAGCAGCCTCCAAAATCTGATAATTTTCAAACATTAAGCACTTTTGTAAAGGATTAACTTCCGAAATAAAAGTTGGGATTCACACTGTCAGTTTCACTCAAGTTGGAGAAATTTTTCACCAAATATCATCATAATCAACCTCTTTTGGCGTTTATGTTTGCAGATATAAATAAACTACTTGAGCATATGATTAAAAGAATTGCAAAATATGATTTAATGAATTCAGCAAATACTTCCAAAAAATGTTTAGCCGTTGATTTAAAGAAACAATCCATCATGAAATCTCTCCCTACAGTAGATATTGTGTTTTCAGCATCAGCAGCTTTGAAAGGAATTAAAGACATCAAGATAATTCAGTTCAGCGGAAATTGTCAAAAATTCCTAGTTGATCTCTGCAACAAACTTTTACTTAAATGTCCTCTCTCCTACAAAATTGTCAAGGTTCCTAGTCGTCCCTCTCCCACAGTCATGCTCAATCCATCTTTTAGGACCTATAGGATAACTTCTGCATTAGAAGACCTACTAGACAAGAAACAACTATCCAGCATGCAAAAAAAAAAAAAAAAGACTACAACGACTTTGTATCAAAGCAAGAAGTTATTGACTACCTTAAACAATTCACTTCAAGGGATGACCAGCTTGATAAGTTCTTTATGAATATTTTTTCTAGAGTAAATGCATCCCAGGAAATACAATATTTCACTAAAAGAATATTGTTCTCTTCCCTAGCAATGCAGTCGCTGAGCAAAGTTTTTCTATGAATAAAGAATGTATGGTTGAAAACCTACATGAGGACAGCCTTATTGCTCAACGTGTAACTTACGATGCAGTCACTGCAGCCGGTGGACTTCTAAATATGACAATTTAAAAAAAATATTCATGCTCTAAGGAATGCATCAGGAATAAGTAAAGAAGCGCTTGAAAATAAGAAAAATATATAAGTAGACTTAAGTAAGAAAAACAGCATCTGAAGAAATAAGAAAATAGAAGTGAAAAGAAGAACACTTTTGGAGAAAGCAAAGGAAGAGGCAGAAGTGTTAGAATAATTATGAAATGCAAAATTTGAAAAAGTTTTGTGGTTGAATGAATTTTAGCTTTTGTCTACATTCTAAAAATATTTTGCTTATGGGTTTTATCATCTTAATTTTTAATAATGTTAGGTTACTGCAATTATCTTTATTTCCAAGTAATTTTTATTAACATAATATTTGTTGTTTATTTTTCATTGAAGATTCTGTATATTTATTACTATATATTTACTAAACAAATTCATTATTAAAAATATAACTTGTGTAAGCTATCGACTGTCAAAGGGTGGTGGGAATAGTTAGTTTTTGTGGTAGAGTAAACTCCCTGGTTGTAATCATTCTTTGAAGTTGTGCCACCAACGCTGATTACTTGTACCTCCAAAGTTCTACGAGATAGGTAAAATGACCTACCAATTTTGCCAGGAGAGGTATTTTCACATACCGTCCAGGGTTCTTATACATGTTACAAGGAACCGTCGACTTTATTTCCCCTCCGAAGGATGTTGAGCTATGATTTTTTTTCTCGCTCAAGAAAAAGCTTTCAGCCTCTGTTGGGTTCAAACCCACAAACATCGGGTCCTGAGGCGAGCACTTTACCCCAATACCATTGAGGTCGACAAGGGTATAGGTCATTCAAAAAATGTAATGTGTGTGTGTTTATGCACATGTATTAAAGAAAGGTCGGATCCACCTTTTTTCAAATCTGAAACTTAATTTGGTCATCAAATCCCTAATTAAAATTTAAATTTTAGAAAATATTGTAAGCATAGGTGTTTAACTTTCCCAATAACTAGGATTTTTTTTCCTTCGCTTCTGATTTTGTTTACATTAAATGGTAAATTAATGATGTGGGTGCTGACCATGTCCTGGGGTGCATTAATTTAAGCACTATATGGTTAGGTTGTTAGTTGTTAGGTTTTTCCTATCATTATTTTGGTTTTAACTACGAGAAACTATTTAACTACTTTAATACCTTTAAAAAGTAACTCAAACTTAGTACCTATTTAAAAAAAAAAGATTATGATTTGAGTCTTGAATCCATAAGTATGCCTTGTATATTCTAAGGTCCCATCCTTAGTATATACTAGAATATATGTGTCAATACACCTGATTCTTGATGTAAGACTGATTAACTATGACAGACCTAGGCCTACCCTAACTTTCTATCATTTTATGATTTTGAAATAGGGATTGTTTGTCTCTGAGTACCTTTCATATATACTGGATTTCTTAAAAAAACTATACTGGAAATGTACTGGAATTTCAAAACTACACCCGCCTCGGTGGCGTAGTTGGCTAACGCGCTTGTCGTGTTGAAGCTCGACTGCTGAGGACGGGGAGATCGATGTTCGAATCTCGGTCGGGTGAACTGGGGGTGGTTTTTCCTAAATGGTTTTCCACTCTCCTTCCACGCAAATGCGGGTTCACTTCCTCTATTTCAACCTTCCCAATTCCTAATCCATTAGAGTAATTAGTATTTAAAGCGTATAACCCGAACGGGTAGTAAGACGCGGTGCTAAATATTATTATTATTATTTCAAAACTACAGTGTAGCCAGGTAGACACCTTGACTAGTGTACCTTGACTGGTGTACAGCTGTCATTTGTTCGGCCTGAATTTTGCCCACCTAACTGCTCTTTAGCACATTGTCGTTACAGAGAAGCTGATCTACATTGACAATTGATTTCCAAGGGAGGCGAAGCATTCGGTCACTGACATATTCTGCACACTACAAGACTTTTGACAGTGAACTGTGCTTCCCTTTCTCTCTTAGTTATTGAACCTGTTTCTTCCAGCTTTGTCACGAGATTTATATTTGTTTTCCGGTCAGGACCATTAACACTGTACTCATGTCGATAAGCCCTTTGTGTGACAGTAACAAAATTGGTAAGCCAGTAATTCTTCATGTTAAACATGAGCTGCTGGACTGTGTATGACATCGTGAATAAATGGCTGCAATAAGCCAACTACCGAGTCGAAGGTGGCTGCATTATCTGATAGCTCTGGATCTTAATAAATTACACATTTGTTGTCGACGATTTCCACACATCCATCATAGACTCTGCCTTAAAATATGAGTGAAGAGTGAAGGATGGCCATGGGTACGGGACTATTCCTGGATAGCTCAGTGGTAAGAGCATTGGCATACTAAGCCAAAGGTCTCGGGTGTGATTCCCGTGTCCAGGTGTCATTTTTAAATTTTCAGAATATGATATCATAAATATAGATGAGTTAACATGGAAACAGCCGCTAAATTTAACACCAAAGCCATCTGCAAAAAAAGTCTTAAGTGTTTCGCACTGTTTGAATGCACTTGATGTTTAACCATCACTATGGTCACAAAGTTATAACAAATTAAAATGTGTAACTTCCCACTGAAACATCCTGTATTTAGCTAAATTCCTGCTGTATCCATATATAAAATAAATGTTAGTTTAGTTTTAATTTAATTTATTTCTCTATTACATTTTTCACTATACAACAGCTTAAAAATATAATTAATAAACTCATACATTTGGTTTAAATTATTGTATTTTAAATATAAATGACTAAATATGTATTACTTGCAACCAATCGAGTTTGCTCCATCCACTGGTTGTCGCACACCCGTTGGTCACAGTTCCACTTGGTCAATGGTGCATGAACCATGTTCCAACCACGGGTCCCTCATAGTTGCCTGTAACAACACCAGTTCACACTCTTCCCACTAAGTTGTGCAATATCCCACAGCTCAATAAGCAATAACAACATAAAGTCCTCCAAATTCCTTATAATTCTGTGTGGATATCTGCGAAGTATGTATACTTGTTGGTATCAGGTTGGCACTATGTCAGTTCTGGAACACACTTACATTGGCTGACCTATCTAGTAGAAAACATTATGACTGGTACTATGACTAATTGAGAGCAAGCTGTTACAATATATGATAGAAGCCCCTATAGCAACAGAATTAGGGCTAAGCTAAAGCTATATTTGATTAGTATCCTGTCTGGACATGTAACAACACCAGAATGGCAAAGTTAATACAAGGTGTCCAGTAACCTGGAAAACATTAAACTCAAGGGATTTACTTGGTCATGGAAAAGTTACAAATATGTCTACGAATTTGATAAAGTTTCTGTAATTCTCACAAATTCACCAAAATAATACACAATTGATATATAGTGACTGATAAAGTTTGAAATTGGCTCTGGAAAATTTGGGGGAAAAATAGGGAATTTTAAAATAGAGAATTGCTGTACAGCCTGTATTATATGAATTATCTAAGGGCATTAAATGCCTCGGTGCCAATAAAAATAATAAAATAACTTCCCTTATTTTATTGGCATTTTATTTATATGGAACTATTGAACAGAATTCTATTAAGAATATACTTTTAGATAATATAAACTTTTTTTTTTTGCATACAAGATTAATAATACATAGAGTAGGTCTCCTTTTTTTGTTGATATTATTAACTTGAAATATTAACGCATGAAAATAGTTTTAGTAACTTTTGTAACCTTCAGCTATCTTTCTTTCTACCAGTATTCTACTACCTATATATAGTGTTTTAATAACATTTAGTAATATCCACAATTTACAGTTGTGCTGTAACTTCCAATACACGCTATGTAAGAAAGCTTATCTGGCTTCTTATGAAGTGATATAGTGTTCATAATTAATTGTTTCCAACATACAGTGTCTTTGAGAACTCTAGATGTAAGACTCACAACTTTGATTACATGCTCCATGCATATCTGTGACCATTATTTCTAAATGAGTCATGTCTTGCCACATTTGTCAAGGAACAAATTAGTGACCGAGTCAACACTTCCAGGAAGTAGTGTTGTAAGAATGTCTGTAAAAATAAAACAGGAAAGGTTTTTATGAACACCATTCCTCACTACAAAGGTTAATTACTTTTTGTTCTTTTTGCTGTTCATGAGACAATATGTTATGTAATCGTAGATTGTCTTGATGTTTTTTTTTTACTTCAAAAAAATAGTAATTGGATTCTCTTGGTTGGTTTTTGCAACATCATTTTTATTAAAACAGTGTTTTTGAATAGGTTATGATTTTATAAAAAAAAACTAGTTATAATACTATAAATATAATTTATATGTTAACATTGTTAAAATCAAGCAATTATAGTAAGAGCTGGGTCACCATATAATATTTATTTATTGAAAGATTATACCTGAACTTCAGAATAGACTCATGACTAATCATATGCCAAAATATGTGATCATTGGGGAAAGGAGAATTTATATCTTGGGTTTGTTTGAATGGAGCTGTGAGTAGTTCTTTTGTCAGAATGGGAAATAGCTGACTCAATATCTGTGAATTTGAAGAATTGCTACAGGAAATGTTATCTCAGTACTGAAAAATGATTGGCAAAAATATTTATAGCTTGTATATTTACTGAACACTGGATATAATAACTACACATGACTAAACAAATTTTTAATCTAATAATATCTTCAACTATTAATACAAGTCGACTTCGGTGTTCTTGGGGTAAAGTGCTCATCTCAGGACCCTATGTTCGTGGGTTCAAACCTAGCTGAGGTTGACGGATTTCTTCTTGAGTGATAAAAATCTGTAGCACAACTTACCTTAAAGGGGAAGTAAAGCCGTTGGTCCTATGTTGATTGTGACATGTAAAAGAACCCTGGAAGATATGTGAAAATACCTTTCCCGGCAAAATTGGAAGGCTCTTTAGCTCTTGCTCATAGACATTATCGTGTGCTGATATAATCACTCGGTTTAGAAAGTGCACATTAAATACCTCATAAATAAATATTGACATTATGCTAAAATAATTAGTTATTATTTCAGTTTGTCTTATTTTTAGTTTCTTGCCATACAATACATTTTTAAAGAGGGGACATACAAACGTAGAAAAAGATATGAAATTTAAATAAAATGAGCCATTGTTTTCCTTAAAATAAGATGGGAATTCATATAATATAAATATTCCCCCAGGATAACTACTATCCAATTTTGATAGGTAGGCTATTTTAGAAAATATACACACACGTTTTTGCTGACAAAATTTAGCTTATTTTATTATATTACTACTGTTATCTCATAGGTGTTGAAATTACCTATAAAACTGACTGCTGTATATAGCATCACCTAACAGATAAATATGTGAACATAGATTTAGTGACTTTTTTCTATTGCTCAGATAACTCAGATAAAGCCTATAAGTTAGACTGTAGTTCATAATGTCTTTTCCTTAGAGCTGGTATGCACAAAGTGGGAACTCTGTCTTTAGATGTCAACTGTTATTAATGTGAAACATTTGATGTTTAACATTGGGGAGCATTTTTATTACAGGGGATTTGGAATACAAACCATATGTGACAGCAGAACCAGACGTGAAAGTTGTGACTCTCAATGGCTCTGAGGACTTTATCATTCTGGGCTGTGATGGACTGTGGGATTTTGTGTCCGAGAATGAAGTCCTCTATGCCATCTATCAACAGATCAGAGATGCACCAGGTAGGGAATAACCAGATCATAACTTCATAATCATCTTATGTTTTCAGCCTCAAACTTAAAATATTTGCTCCAATTTTCATAGCAAGGATATTTTAGAAAACACAAACTTATTTTTTGTTGTCAAAATTGATAACATTATACTATTTTATTGGTATTGATAATATTCATCAGAAGTGACAACTGAAGATGACATGATCTGACATAACCCTCACAGTAGACTGGACTGCTGATGATGGGGAGTCCGATGTTCGAATCTCAGTCAGGTGCACTGAGGTTTTTTTTTTCTAAAATCGTTTTCCACTCTCCCTCCATTCAAATCTGGGTACACTTCCTATAAATATGACTTTTCTTAATCCCAAAACCATTACTGTAATTAGTACATAAGCGTATAACCTGAACATTTAGGTAGTAAGACACTGTGTTAAAAAAACCTTAACATATGAAAATGTAAAATTAGAGCTGGCAACTTTTCTAATTTTCAGTTAAGACCTGTCCCAGTGAAAATTTGATTGTAGTTTGAAACTCTGCTAATTTCCTTCTTGCACCAGATGTTTATGTTACATCCTCTTCTCTATTACCCACCAACCCCCAACATCACAGCCCCCCATACTTTGGGGGGGGGGGGGGTCAAATACCAAAGGGGATGGTCATTTTTCTTTATATATTCTTAATATTCTATTAACTTTAAACTATTTGTCTTATCAGGGATGACAGGTAGCTAGGTACCTGTATAGTAGAATATACTTTCATCATGTCTTTATTTATACATAGCACTTCATACAGGGGACAGATTAACATATGGACTTAATGGCCTATAGCCGAGGGTGGCAAATTGGTGGGATTCAAAAATGCTTCAAGAAATGTATTGTTATGTTTACATCACACTTAGATATTCTTATGCATACCTCCTCAGCAGAGAGTTCTATTTCAGTGATGCAAAGTTTCAAACAATATCTCCAGTCCAGGACTTCTCACAATCACCTCATGTGCGGCATTCCTTACAATATAATCGGAGATTACAAGAAATATAAATTATGATTATTAAGATAGACTCATTTGTTAATGAGCAATCACAAAGGAAGATGACTTAAAGAGGAGAAATATAAAATAAATAAAATGAGAATACGATTACTTTATTTGAATATATTTGTTTAAGTTTAACATGTTTGTGAGATTTTTTTAATATATATACATCTCTTTTATATTTCCTTCCCTTTGCATTAGAATAAATTGAATTAGAATAAAAGATTCTAGGAGTGTAAATTTTGCAGTTACTATTTATATATATTTTTTAAATATACAAGACCTCTTTAAGGCCAGTATTATGATTACCACATAAATATCGCTATCGGGAGGTTAAAGCTAGCTACCACTTAAAGTTTATCAGCCACTTTAATATCTTACGTGTATTATGAACTGAATTTATCTGCCAGATAGCTATATATAGGATAAATATATTTTTATGAAGAAAATGCAAAGTTGGTATTGTTTTTACTGGTGTGCGGATGCATAAAAGCCCTGACGCTATTGCTACAACCTAGCGAGTGGTGAGAACACTCAACATTTGTTAAATAACAGCAGCTTAACGAGTGCGAGTAAACAGATGGTGTCATGTGGGTGAGGAAGCCAAGCTGTCTTGCAAGTACTAATTTCGGTGTATGCCAAAATGTGTTCAATTTTTGGGCACAACGTTTACAAAATTTCATTTATTGTACTCACATTTTGATAATTTCCTCTTATATAAATATAACTCTACAAATAGCTTGTCAGCTTATATAAAAGTGTGAATTAAATGTTCTAACTTTATATAGTTAGAACCTGGGCTTGTGCTTACTAAACACATGAACCAAGATCTTAACCTAAAAACAGATTTTATTAGGC
Source organism: Timema shepardi (assembly GCA_902151425.1). Classification (NCBI taxonomy): domain Eukaryota; kingdom Metazoa; phylum Arthropoda; class Insecta; order Phasmatodea; family Timematidae; genus Timema; species Timema shepardi. The sequence continues at coordinate 159,106 of CABFVX010001087.1, forward strand.
GAAACCTCATGAAAAACAACGTGTCTCTATGGCAACAACCATTTTAACTTTCAGATAAAAGTTATCAGGTACTTAAACCTCCCAATAAAAATATGATGGATAAATATATTTTATCTGGCAGATAAATGCTATCTTGCAGTCATAAGACACCACTTATTCACCAGATAGAAATATTTATATACCAGATTAATATTTATCCAGGAGTCATAAGATCGGCCCTTAATAGCCTTTTGTGAGTTGATTGGGATGGATAATAATATAACCTTTTGTGATTAGAACATAATTAATACATTTTTACTTTATATCTTTTTGCACTAAACAAAATAATTCTTTTTATTTTACTTGGTTTTTTGTTGTATTTCTTGGATGTGCATTTTTTCATTTCAAATAAAAATTTGAATTTTTGTACCCCTTAAGTAGGCGGCAGGCTGCTTCAGCTCAGGGTGATTTGCAAAGTAAATCTGCCCCTCATCCCATAAGAATATTATCTCATCCTCTATATTTATTTATACATGACACTTCATAAGAATATAATCTCATCAATCTTTATATTTATGCATACCACTTCATAGGAATATCATAATCTCATTAATCGCTTTGTTTATACAAAGCACTTCCTTCCAAATTGTTGGCAGTTTTTAAATCCCTTACCGTTATATAAGTTTAAACAAAACCATTTATTGATTTTATTGTAATTATTTCTATATTTTTGCCAGTAAATCTTTTAAACACCTACTGTGTAGTTTTCATAGGAAGTTATTATATTCCTGACTAGAGCGTTTTATTATTATTGTTATACATAAATACAATTATTTATATAAAAAAATAGCAATATCAACATTTTGTAATAGTTTACTATTATTATAATCTAACTCGCCTTGGTGGCATAGTTGGCTAACGTGTTAGTCGTGTTGAGCTGCTCGACTGCTGAGGGCGGGGAGATTGAGGTTCGAATCTCGGTCGGGTGAACGGGGGGTGGTTTTTCCTAAATGATTTTACACTCTCTCTCCACGCAAATGCGGGTTCACTTCCTCTAATTCAACCTTCCCAATTCCTAATCCATTAGAGTAATTAGTACTTAAAGCGTATAACCTGAACGGGTAGTAAGATGCGGTGCTAAATATTATTATTATTATTATTATTATTATCTAATACATTGTTTTATGCTCATAAAGAGCAAAAGGGTAAATGAAACAAACATGTGCTGTGAAGCAGAATTTGAACAGATAATATTTTGTGATTGATAATAATATTGAATGGTGATAATGAACACACACATATTTTTTGCTATTTCATTTTATTTATAACATTGTTTCTATTGTAACATATTTTTATACAATACCTATTTGTATTGATTTATGATTATAAAAATAAATATATAAGATCAAGAGCTATGTTTAAACAAAACATCAATATCCACAGCTATGGGGTACCCGTCATTTGGCTTAAAGTGTAGGCTAAATGCCTTTAGGCCAACTGCCTTTAGGCCAAATGCCTTTAGGCCAAATGCCTTTTATGCCAAGTGCCTTTAGGCCAAATGACTTTAGGCTAAATGCCTTTTAGGCCAAATGCCTTTAGGCCAAATGACTTTTTGTAAAGTTAATTTTTGACCATTTATTAAAATGTGTTTTGCTGTCTCCGGAAACATTCGTTATAATTTGTAGTGATGCTAATAGATGGCGAGATGTGTAGTGTTTAGTTAAATAGTATATACTACCGTTTCAAAATATATTTGCCTTCTCTCAATTTACTACTTCCCAAGGTATAGCAGCACGTCCATTAACCTGTATTACCAATTTTGTATGTTGGAACTTTTTACATTGCCAAGATTTTGTACTAGTTTTTGTACCGTTTTGTACCAGAAATAAAAAGTTTTGTACCCGTACCGTTTTTTATTAATTAATTATTTAATAATTTTGTTTTATTTTGAATCTTGAATTTTTTTAAGTGCCAAAGTATATTTTAACAGTCTTTCTTTGTATATTTGTTTATTAATTTTGCTAAATGAATTAATCAATCATTCATTTTTTTATAATCATATTAACTTACTTGAGTTTGCCCACGGCTTCGCTCACATTTAAGTTGGGTAACTTATCTTATTTTTAGCAAATAATCTAAACAAGGTTTTCTCAAACTCTATGCTCTTGTGCCTTACATGAACCTTAAAAGTAATTGTTAAGACACTTATTCTTAGAATAAAATAACTTTTTTACGTTAAAATACAAAATTGAGATATTTATTATTTAATTGATTTCTTTATTTTTTGACAAAAGAGCTTGTAGAAGTTTATTAAGAATAGTAAAGTTTTGTAATATATTAATTGATTTTATTGCTTCATAAGCCCAACGGAATATTAATTTTTTAGTCAATCATAATTTAGCAAGTCGAAGGAAGTGAAAAATTGGTTCACACCTCATCTGAAATCCCCTCGCG